>NBNE01001923.1:0-10512 GCA_002215365.1 Phytophthora megakarya | reverse complement strand
TATTCGCTTGTACTTCAGCCATGGAAGCGCACGTACGAGCTGTGCTGCTTGAGCTGCAACACGATACACTGGCTCAGTATTGGAGTGAAACAACGTCCGGATGGTTGAAGGTAGATGCAATTGTTCAACTTTGGACAGCAGTGTATTACTACGTGCGTCAACTACTCATGGTCAACAGTGGCATGAACGCTCAAGTAAGTGATCAAGATCGACGTGCGTTGCAACGAGCCTTACCCCGTCTACGAGAATGGAGTGCATTACGTGCATCGTTGAAATCAGTTGACGGAATCGCGTGGACTCCAAGCTCCCAGCGAGAGGCACAAGCTATCGTTGGTCGTTTGGAGCTGGCCCTTATTGCCCCTTGCCTATCTACCCACAACTTAAACGATTTGCAACCGACAATAGGTATGGGGAACGACAGCAAGTTCCAATCCAATATTTTTATGTGTGATGATGATCCTAAAGCACAAAGCACAAAGCACAACAAGCTACAAAACGCAGGTATCTTTAAAACTACTTCGAAACACATTTCCATCAAATGTGCTAGTTCTTGTTCTCCTTGTCGCCCTTTAGCCAGCAAGTGCCGCCGTTCTGGTCTTTCCAACTGAAAGCCTTGCAGCCTCCAGTAGCTTTACAGACCGAGCAGCATTTGTCCGAAGACTTTGCCGTCAACGTGACGCCATGAGGTTCTTCGACGTTATCTTCGAGAGCGGGACAACTTGTCGCTGCTTTGAGTACTCCCGACACTGCACCGCTCTTGGTTTTAATAGTTCCCTTCTTGTTCTTGAGCCAACACGTTCCCCCGTTGTAGTCCGTCCAAGTAAACACAACACAGCCATTCATCTTGGAGCAGATCGAGCAGCATCCATCCACCGACGAGCTGTACGAAGAACCAATGTCGCCACCCAGGAAGTCCACGTCATTTTCCAGAACTGAGCAAATATTGTTAGAATTGTTACCAGCATTGGAAGCAATGTACTCCTTCGCTTGATCTGCAGCTTCACGACCAATGTACATGACAAAACCGTAAGGATTTACAGTGCTGTCTTTCATCGCACTTGCATCTGCTACGAAGACGTTTTGCAGTCCGATCACACGTAACTTTTCGTCAGCGCATCGTTCCACGTCGTTGACATCGCTTGAAGCGTAGCAAGTGCCACCAAAGAAATAAGAGATGTAGCTGTCGGTGGATGCTACGAAATCAGCCACTGAAGCTGGATCCGATCCGGTTTCAGAGATGTAAGTCGCTCCGTTGTCTTCCATCATGCGTACCATTTTTTGGACATACGATTGCATAGCTGCAAGATCACGTGGTGTGCCAAAGTAGGCATCACCTTCATTGAAAGCACGCCAGTCACCATTGCTATCGAAACCGGAGTGAGCTCGTGATTCGGGGTTGATCACGTACATTGCAATTGTGAAAGCGTGTTCTTGTTTACCAAGGTCGGCGCCGAAGCCATGTGTGTGCACATTGGACTGGAAATTGTACATACGATTTTGCACCTCGTAACTCTCGAAACTGATAAGCGTCGGTCCTGCACCAGCCCACGGCCCCGTGTGACTTTTGTTCATGTACTGGTTGATGGCCTCAGGAGGCCGATCGTCGAATACGAAATGCGTCATGTTCGGGTGCGAGAACGGGATATACATGAGGTTTGCATCGAAGAGATTTCGACCAACATTCGGATTCGCCACTCGACCAGCATCTTGGGAAATACCAGTGTTGTTGCCAATTTTCTCGAGGAGATCGAGCTGAGCGTTTGGCCCAACACCACTTTGAATCAACACTTTTGGTGTACTCAACGCACCTGCCGCCATCAAAACTGCACCTCGATCGCTTACAAAAACTTGAGATCCCCCATTGTACACGACTGCAGTGGCTTTTCCAGTCGTGTCACGAACCAAGTAGTCAACTTTTGCCTCAGTCTTGAGCTGAACATTTCCTCGCGTACTCATGGGTCCCCAAAATGCTGAAGCTGGTGAATCTCGCTGGCCGTTTTTAATTGTGAAAGGAGTGTGACCGAACTTCTTTTTCTTGCTGTTCCGAACCTCCGGGTCGTTAAGCGTGTACTCAGCGTAGCCGAGAGATAACAAACCTTTGGAGACAATGGAGTAACCCTCTTGTGAATACCATTTCCCGTCGGGAGAAGGCGCATCCGTGTGACCGTGCAATTTCTCATTCTCATCCATCTTGGCGTTCATCTGCGACGCTGGAAATGGCCATTTCGACTGGTTCGTGTAGACATCAGGTGGGCGGAAGTACGTTGCCGAGTTGATGGACGAACACCCACCTACAGTCTTACCAAGCCACATGTTGGCGTCCGTGATCCAGTCAACACGATACTGCTCATTTTCCGGATTATACATGATGAGGTCGTACTCTGCAGGGATATCGAACTTGGTGAGTCCACTACCTTTAGCGTAGTCGGGGGCATCCGTTCCTCCGGTTGCAGCCATGGATTTCGGTCCAGCTTCGAGGATCAACACGGATACCTTCGGGTCGCGCGACAGATATTCAGCAGCAACGAGACCACCTGGTCCACTTCCGACCACGATGACATCGAATGTTTGGGCGCGGACTGTGCCAAGCACAATCGCTGCAAAGGTCAACAGTCCCACATCGAAAAATCACATTGTGTAAGTTGGGGTGGAGGACCGTCGACTTGAAATCGAGACGGTAGAATTTGTTTTGAGCAACTCGTATCAATGCGCGAAATAACACACGGTCAATTAACCGAGTGTGGTAGAGTGGTTGATATTCTATCCGATATCTGCCATCTGCAACTAGTTTGAAGCTTTCTACGCTACGTACATGTATGTGAATTGCAAATTTGCATCTGGTATCGGCAACTCTCCCTATGAAGAAGCCGATAAGAAACAAACAACAAACGCTGGTGATTGAGCGTTTCAAAGCCACATACACTTGTGTCTGTTCCTCAATTTCGTGACATAGGTACATACTCAACTCGCTGGTGGTAAGCAATCTACAGCTGTTGGCTCACTTCAACATACATAAGAATCTTGCTACAGAATGTTTTCTCGATTAATAATGTTCGTTATTACAAGTCCATATATGGTACTGCTTCTTGAATACCAGCGACAATTGAGCGATGATTGGCCTCCGTCTTACATGTACCAACGCCGAGTTAACTAGCTTCACGGAACCGGCTGTGTTTTTTACCCTTTACGTAGAAGACTTCCACACGGTGTCAGCGCTATAGCTACCAAGCAACTGAGTACAGTTGTTTATCTTCACCGACATAGACACAAGTTCCGCTTCGAAGGCTGTCTTGTCTATCTTAAGAGCATTCACCTCAAACTACTGATCTTCCAGGTAGCAACACAGAAGCGATTTTAGGCAGCAACTCGCTCTTGTTGATTCATTTTGGCGCCACGTTTGAACGTTCCAAGCTCTGTTGACGAACTTGAGCGGGTGAACTCAAACACGAGGAGAGAACCGGACAGAACTCCATGGGAATTTGAAATGTCGCCAAAGGTTGAATAGCATCAACCGTATGCACGATACTATTAATGGAGTTACCTCCATTCGCGACCGTACCAGCGGTGTTCACAATGGAAGTCACAAGAGGCGTAACGATGTAGATGGGATCGTCGACAGCGTGGATAAACATGAGCACGGACAAGAGGATATTGGAGATAACGTTGCTCATCGTACCAAAAACTGCCTCCACACCAGCCTTGATGCCTAAGTGCGAATCCTCCACTGATCATCAACACAATCTTAGCAGTGAACTCCGAAGGGTGGTGCGTAATGTGCAACAACAAGCCACCAGCCATGTTTTCGGCCGTCTCCTTGGGATCTTTTGTCATCAGTCCCCAAATTGCCTTGATGTTCGTTCCAGAAAATGGTGGTGACCTGCTTTACACCCACAAGAGGACTGCGAATGGTGTTGATGATCAGCGTGGGGTAGTATTGAATCGTGAAAAAATGCTCATCATATAAAAAACAATTATGGATTGTGCATTCTTCTAATTACGTAAGTTTTATGTGGAGCTGCCGACCAAAACGTAAGTTGATTAGCTTATATTTTCAGGAATCGAGATATACTGTGTTGACATTTTAACTGAGCTTCACTATAGATGAATCAGGGATCGGATTCTTTAGAGGAATCGTAAGTGCCAGACGCCGACGAAAAGGTGTCTTTTTGATTGGCCAAAATCACTGGGGAACCAACACAACCCGAAAATCAAGATGATTGATGGAAGCTCGCTGATGGCTACGACGCATCTTGCAGATGCAAGGACAATCTGTGATGCATGACTTTCCAGTGATACGAGAAAGAAATATACGGGCAATATCAATGGTATAAAAATTGAATAGTAGAAGAGCTCTCCCACACAGACCCTGATGCAGCGAGATTTTTCGACGCAAATAACGATCTAACTCTCGTTGAGTTCACACCTGCGCGTTTAGAGAAATTTTGGGTGTTTAAACGAAGTCAGGCTAAGGGTGCCACTCTGAGCGGATATCGCAGTGCTGTAAAAGATCTGTACAGGACCAAACACCTACCAATTCCTCTGGAATATGGAGACAACATGAAATAATTATTCTTTGGAATAAAAAGAATCGAGGCTGGACAGAACCTGTTGAGCACACCTAAGAATTCAGGAAAGCAACCACTGACATTTTCGTTGTACAAGGAATAATGCAGAGAAGCTCTAGTTCGAAGATGATCCTGGGTTTTCTCATCTTTTTCTGACTACGCAATGGAATTTAATGGGTAGGCCAACGTCAGTTCAAACAATTCAGACACAGCATTTGTTATCGAAAGACGACCGTATTGTATTTCTTTTTTATAAGACAATAACGAATCAAGACGGGTCAGGACCACGTGAACCTCGTCACCTGTATGCAAATGTATTTCCACTGTGCCCAGGACACCGACTATAGGAGGGGGTACTCCAATTGATCCGTGATCAGCTGAACTTCTACACCTTGTGTACCCGTCGGTAGGGCTGGATCTTGCTCCTCCGGTAACTGCAGGAGAGGTCCAAGTGTTGAAGATCTTGAATGTCTTGGCGAGACGTTTGGATGTGGGGTAACAGCGCGGAAAGTCTTCGCTCTGCTACCGAGTAGGTTGATCTGATGTCCACGTGAACTGTCGAACGTGGATCACCGGTGGCGGATCTTGGATCCGGCCGTTGAGTTGCCTTGGTGTGATGGCGGTTGTTGAACTTGCGATCCCTTTGAGTTGCTCGCAGCCTCCGATGGCTGGATCTTGGGGGAGTTGAGAGATCGATGGATCTTCACAGCCAAGCACTACATGCTGTGGATCCGGAGCTTGCACGTATAGAATAATTATTAGGTAGTTGAATCTGGCCAATATACTATATATCCAAACTACACTAAATACAATATTCCTGATACGAGATCACCTTATATAACCAGTATATATCTTGATCCGATGTATCCGTAGTACACTAAGTGTGGATCAAATAAAGAAACCAACCACTTGTGCCCAATGATGCAAATTCGATTCTCCGTTATTCCTAAGTCCTTGATCCTGATTTGTCTCATCCCCTACTACCTGGATTCACATATTTCCTTCCCACAATCTGCTTATCTTCGGATCTGGCTGTATACCGCCGAATGCTTACCTTGTTTACTTGATCCTTGGGTAATCATATCAGGATCAGGCATAATAATACCCAGATCAGGCACCTATAAATAGGTCTTCCCAGATTGATCCAGTCACCTCAGAATCAGTTGATCTGAGTCCACCAGACCTTCTCAGATCTAGATCCACAGTAGTCACTTCAGATCCAGGCATACCTGTCACTCCACTTGATCCGATCACCTCCTGTCCGTAATTTCTCGGAATCCACTTCACCACAGTTCGCACTCCGTTAGAAAAGGAGTGGTTATATTTGCTAGTGGAAGGAGTACCGGGGGGCCTTCGGTAACAAGTGTCTGGCTCCGATGCGGATGGTCAATTGGTGGCGTCCAAGATAGATACTTCCGTTATGAGGTAGCAGGAGACCAATATTTAGGCGTGTTGTTGCTGATTGCCAGTAAATGACTCAACTTTTGTACGTTGCCGCCACAGGTTAGCAATAACGCGGACACAACAGTCGCGTCAAGTGTGAAAACAATATTCCCATTTATCGCTGATGAACTCAATTTAGGTGGAATCTTACGCCTCTGCCTTTCCTCGCTTGTGCAGTATGCTCACTTTTAATTGGCACTTTACCTAGTACACATGAATTATTGTCAATGAGTGTGTTTACGACCCCCAATATTTTGAATGAATTACGTGCTAAACTGGAAACGGGTCAATTGAGATGGATCGAACCAACGGGGATCTCACCACACATCGAATTATACAAAATCTAGATCAACAGCATGCGTTAATTGACGCGCTCCCAAATTTATTAGAGCAAAGGATGGAGAAGGTGCTGGAAGAAAATGGATTTTGCTGCGGGACATATAATCGCACAATTCTTCGTGAAACAATTAATCACAAATAGAAGAAGTAGGCCTCCAATGAATGCTAACACCTGCTGTAGCCAGTATTTCATCAACTCCAGTGCCTCAATATTACTCCTGGGGAAGAAGGTTTCATAAATTACCGAAAGATTTTGTTTCCTAGCATTGACTCTTTTAGAGCATGTGAACTTTTGTGGTTTGGTGATGTTCGACGATGTCAACCACCATATCGGGGAATAACATCGGATGATCTGGATACAAACGAAACGAAATCGACTCCGTCAGAATAGTCAATAATGATGCGACATATAATGGATGATATTGAGGCAAAGACAAATGCACCAATGCTGCGCATCTGCGACGAAGCTCATGCATTCGAGCTGTTTAACGTGGGATATTCAACACTCAAGTTAAAACCTAGCAAATGCCAACGCACAGTCCATCAAATCGAACTCACCACCATTATGAGGCTCGTCCACGAAGCAGAAAACACATGCTTGCTCACAAGCCACGGAAACCTCAAAACCAGTGTTCGATAGAGATGAAGTTTCTCATGCTTTTGTGTCGATGAGTTCATCAGGCGCATCCCAAATATCGTCGTCTAGGCCTGCTACAGATACTCGACAAGTTCAAGTATTTCAGATAAGGCTGCGATAGAAGACACATACACAGAGAGCCAAGAGCGACAATCGTCAGAATCTTGATGAGTTGATAAGTACTATAGCTCACCATGGACGAACAGTATTAAACTTATCACGTACGAAAACTCTGTCTGCCTCTGCTGTTCTTCTTGACCGCCGGAGCATTTTGGGACTGCTAACTAATAGTATCTTTATCGTTTTTGGTCAATTAGAATGCTACATCTAATCGTAGGCGCCGTCAACTTACGATTTTTTCAAGTTACATCAACCTTGGAGATTGACTGTCTACTTCTATTCACAACGTCTTGTTTTGCTTTCATGAATAACCTTTTTTCGAGGTTTCCGAGTTCATATATCGACTTTGTTACCAAC
Source organism: Phytophthora megakarya (assembly GCA_002215365.1). NCBI lineage: Eukaryota > Oomycota > Peronosporomycetes > Peronosporales > Peronosporaceae > Phytophthora > Phytophthora megakarya. Next base: position 3,051 of record NBNE01001923.1, on the reverse strand, counting down.
ATGGACAAATAGAATATTCTCTCGCGCATGGTCGCAAAGATAATAACGCTTCGCACAGATTCTTGCGTAGTCAGGGCAATTGTTGATGAAGCATCATCAGGACCCACGAGACATCCACGACCACATCCACGCCTTTCGATTTTAGAGACTGGTCAGGTGGACGGAGGAGGTGATTCGCATTGCGCCTGTGAAACCTCTTGCTCTGCTCCAGTCGCTCTTTGATGAAGCCGGCTGACAGCAGATACTTAAACGACCGACGCATTCCACTGATGCTGTGCAGGACGATACGGTAGTCCTTGATCAACGCCTCCATTCCAGCCCACATTTCGTCCATCGCGTCCCAGCTTATTTGATTCGGGTCGGCTTCAAATTAAGACACTGGTGGACTAGTGCAATCATAGCAGGCAGCTTATCTAACGAACGTCAAACCCATCTAATCAACGCACGTCGGTTTGTAGTTGCTCGAGGGTACACGCAAGCATCAGTGTGGTTGCTGCCAAAATGCGTGCAACTAGGTTGTAGCTACATTCGCTTACAACTCACGCTGCCAGGCATATCTCCTTTTCAAGCGGACATTGGCTATATGCCATCGACACCTGCTACAATCAACTGAAACATGGATACAGATGAAATGACTGATAGTGCTACAACCAAGTTAGGAGAAGAATTTATGGAGAAATAAAAGGACTTATTGGCTCGTGCGACGAGGCAACCGCAAGCAGCACAAGACCGAATGAGTGCCATTTATGACAACAAGAGAACAATACAAGATTTTTCGGTTGGTGATCTGCTTCTGTTGTCCGCTAGTTGTTTGGCCACATTTCATGCTGGAACAGCTAAAACGAAGCTGGGACGACGATGGATTAACCTTACAAAATACTGGAGCGTGTTGGTCAGGACTATAACAGATTGGAGGTCCCATCACCTGTGCGGTTCCACCCAGTGTTTCATACATCTTTGCTTAAGGCTTACGTTGCTTGTTCACGCAGTGACCAAACCATTTGCAAGGCTCGGTTACCCGACGGAACCGGAGGAGAACTAGTGGAAGATCTAGTTGGCTATCGTCGACGCCAAGACAAGAAACAGTGTCACGTAAAATGGTTGGGGCTGTCCAACTTGGGAACCTATGGAAATCATATAATACGTCATGGACCTAGTCCATTGATACCATCAAAGCAAAATGGATAACCGCAAACGAAGAAAACATATTTAGGTGTGCGCCTTCTTTCTGTAGAGGGCGTGTGACGTTTTCAAGCCAAGGACTGACGAATGGCTTTGGACTTGCGACTTCAACCGAAAACTATGAATTGCGACAGGAAATGCATGACGAATTATAGGAATAGTCCATTGACGGTGCGAAAAAGCCGAGGTGGACATGTTCGACACCAGCAACTCGATCAATGTCCGGACAGCGATATATTTTGACTTGAACTTAGTATTGGGATATTAGTTAAGTGTCAGTAGTGAAGCAAGCGCGCAACGTCTTATATCTATCATTCTTGAATCAGCCAGGAAGTAATCACATCTATTCTTCTCTATAACTGCTAAGGTGAAGCACTGTGTGTTGACTCTCATCGATTTCACAGTCAGTGAGTTTTGACGTCACATACTTGTAGCAACTATCTAAGCTACTCTAGAAACAAAAATCAACTAAAACTCGTCGTCATAAACCAATCCAACGCCTAGTTCTCTGCAAGTGCTACCACATCACAGCTTAATCCGAGCTCGCGTTAAGCGTGACCTCAGTCTATTACCGTGACAAAAGTTTACATGTTGAAAAATATCACAGAACGAGAAATGGAATAACAGCTGACATAAGAGGGAAACCAAACGAACAGCTTGACAACGGTGTCTAGCGCTCGCTACTTTTGCAGGTTATCCTTAGACAGTTTTCTGAAACCCGCCGTGGTGTTCAGATTAAAACCCAACTATACGTGAGTTCGCAGTATATCTGTGTTTCAGAGAGAATTTATCGATACCTCCTGCCCTTTGAGGGCACCACATAATCCTTTAAACTCAAGTCTTAAATTGAGCCTTGGGAAATTCTGTAAAAACAACATGAACGATCTGATCCAGATATATATCCAAAACACAGCCGGAAGCATTAATACAAGCTGAAAAGCTCCAGAAAAAAGAATAGTGCGAGATCGCTAATTTCCAGTTTCTTGCATATCAGGGTTTCTATAGGTTAAACATACAAAATAGAAGACCCCCCATTGAGACTTGGGGGAAGAATGAAAAGACCTGGTGAAGTTAATACCTCCTACAGAAGCTGCTGCTGAGAGCTTAAAAGTCAACAGTAAGTTTTAAAGCGCTACTTTTAAGATAAGACTTCGGTTAAGACTTGCCGGTGGAGAAACTCCAAGAGTATTATAATCTTTGGATGTGCTTTCATTATGCCGCCTTTCTCACTCAATCGCGCAATCAATTTGCGTTACGTCCGATATTTAATACTTCAGTACATGTATAATACGTGAATATACGCAAATTGTAGGTGTGATCACTGGTGTGTAATTGATAACTACTTGCGATAATGACTCGATCAAGCGCTTCGGCTTTGCTGTGCTTGCTGTAACTTTACCAACCAGCATCGGTACTCCAATGTTTTTGGGAACTGCAATTTGCTTCTGGCCGATGAATCCATATCTTGTGTCTTTTTATTAAAAGGTTTCTAATAACTTCAGCCTGAAGTGAACGACGCCAGTTCATTTGGACCAGTTTTACCAGTGGAATCGTAGATTGTAATCGCGCAATCAAGTGCGTGATTAAATATACATACTGGTATCGTCATCGAGAATTCTAAATAATCTTGTTGAAAACTAAATGACATACAGGCATGCATGTCATTTAGTTTTCAACAAGATTATGCAATGTTTGTCATATAGTTTTAAAATGATCTAATGAAGTATTTTAAATACTATTATAATATTAAAACGCTTCATTAGAATAAATGGCAAACACATTCATATTAACGCAAAGAGTGTCTACGTCGAAGCAGCGAAAGGGAACCAGTAGTAGTAACCGGTTACTAGTTTTCTGAGAGCGAATAAA
>NBNE01001922.1:0-10512 GCA_002215365.1 Phytophthora megakarya | reverse complement strand
CAATTATTGATTGACTCGGAAGGTGACCTTCAATTAAATAACAATCTTATTTCGCGCAACCCTGAATGGAACGATTCCCGTAGCCTTTTGAACCGGTTCACCCTACTCCACGCAAAAAAGAGCCGTTCTATTTTTCCAAAGACAAAAGGGTACAGTTCAGATTTTGGATCTGGGATTTAGAGGAGAAAACCTGTAAGACTCAGTAGAAAGTCCACTGATTTAAACAATATCTATTATTTTTTATCAACATGACATTCATTCTTCTTCCACTTTAAGCACACACGCACATCCCTTCAACAGGATGACAAGGCGTGGACGAGTGCCCGGCGTAGAGAACTACAGCTCCGACGACCTGGGCAAACTACTGCAGTGCATTAGCAACATACTCCCGACCGGTGCGAACGAGTGGGAGTCCGAGCGAGCATGCTACGAAAACTACGCAGCTGAGATTTGAATGGAGGTACTTAACATTTTGAGGAGGGCTATCGATTTGAAGGGGGTATATAATTTTTCAGACTAAGGTAAACTTCAAAAAGCACGTTATTAACCGAACGGAGGTAGTACCTTGTTGGATGGATAACGCTGATCTATCTGCTTATCGTAATTCCCTGGTTTTTATTTCAGAGTTCATAGAGAGTCCTCTTCCCTTATCAAGCAAGTCTATCTTCTCAAAATTAGTTTGATAATCATTGTGAAGTTGCAGCATGCAGAAGCAGTTCGCAGTACACACCTTGTTGTTAAACATGAGACGGTAGCTTGGGAGACAACGAATGCGTAAGTTGGGACAAGATGGTGGTTACCAAAAAGGATTGCTTGCTGTGAAGCAGCAGAATGCAGGTGTAGCTAGTGGAGACCAAGTTGGTCTCAGTGTATTTTAGGTAGCAAGTGCAAGACAGTCGATACGCTGAGCTTGGCATAAGCAGATAGTAATTTACGTAGCTAATTTACGTGGTTCTAAACTGGGTTCACTATCAACGGAGAGTGATCGAACCACGTCAAGAGGAGTGACATCGTAAAAGAGTAATGAGCCCTACCGCGTCAAGCGCAATGGACAGACACCCAAGAAACTTGATGTTGAATGGAACCAGGATGGGGCCAATAAACTGGAATGGTCGCGACCGGCCTCTTTTCAAGCGCTTAATAGATCTCGAAAGAAGAAAAGTTGTAACCACGAAGATATCGGATGGAATATACACTGTTCCAATAATATAGTCGTGCACCATAGGTTTAGACCAACGAGCACAAAATATAGTCAATCATGGCTGAGAATGCACTTCAAGTCTCGCACCAGGACAAAACACCAATACCGCGAGAGCTCCAATGGAAGGTCACCTCCTTCCCAGAACTACCAATCGATATCCAGTCGAAACAGACGTCCAAGTAGCACAGAATATGAAATAACTCAATTAACCCAACAATAAATTAAGGTTAACCTTGCTAAATTGGCTTGTTTTATGGGAAAATAATTAACCTTCAGAATGATGCCGGAACAGGTTCTAAGCCTGCCTGTTCACCGATGTGACTTCTCCTGTGTCCTTCGGGGCAAATTGAATTATGATTAAGTTTTAACACATGCAAACGGGAATCTACATAACTCGGGCGCCAGTCCCACTACAAAGTCAAATAAAAGTCGAGAGGTGAGAATATGCAGAAGCGCAGTTAGCTTGAGCTCGGGAGCATCCCTAAGTTAAATAAGACACTGACCTTGGTCAGAGCATGTTGGATTACTCCAACCGAAGTGTTCCGTCAACCTGAGATGGCCCACTCTTCATCGCGTGCGTGATGTGATACGGATTTTCGAACCGACCTTTCACGCAACCTCAACTTGGAGTCAATTCTGGGACTTGTATCCTGCCACTTTATTCTGGTATCCTTGAGAACCTTCTGATAATGACTGCAGATCATCGTTGGGTGGGTTTACACCCAAACCCGATCAAACCTGGAGTTGGACAACCTTGCCAATGTCAACCAGATTAGAATTCTTGTATCAAAATTTAACTGAAAAGGATATTCCGGCTGAGGGACAACAATAAACGTCGACGTGGACTACATTAATGAAGATGACGAGTTCATCCCTGCTAAGGATCTGAGAGTTGGACAGACCTTCGATTCGGGGAATCATCCATTCTACTGTGTTCAAGACTATACTTTTGCCCGAGGAAAAGCTGTCAAAGTTACGCAACGTAGTGGAATGCATCGGCTTATCTGTTGCACACCTGATGGGTGCAAAATCACGGCTCGAGTGTATCGGAGGCGCAGAGTTAACAAGACCATGACGTATGGGAAATGACGTATGGACCATGGTACATATCGTCAATGTTCACCGAGCATGTTAACGGTATGTCAAGCGCAAACCCAGCGAAACGTCAAATTGCTCGTCTACCTACCTTTGAGAGTGCGGTTCGTGCTGATAATACTGTTTCTGCTAGATCGCTGACGGAGCAGATTCAGTCCTGTGATGGAATTTCGCTGGGAAAAGCGTAGGACGCTTTACAAAGCAACTCCCTCGTTCGAAATTGTATGATACTCATGAACATTGCTGCTTCTATAGAGCTATCCACTTAGTTCTGAGTTGGCCACAACGCCGGTTAATTTGTAATGCGCCCCTCAGTCGTAATTTCATGATATCAAAATGAATTGTGCTACGCTACTGTTGCTCGCTTAGTTTTTTTAACTGCACACAACACCGGAGATTTTAAATTCCTCATTCAATCCCACTTGATTTCAATTTTTGTATTTTATTACCCTTTTTTGCAGAACGCATAACGGAGAGGGGTATGTTTCTTAACTATTACTCGAAGAACAATGACTATAAGGTTACGATAACAACAACCTTCATTTTAAACTGTGCAACTACCGTCCGTTTTTCTTTCCTCTTCTTCCGAGTCCACAACGGCTCGGTCGTCCAACCATACTTCCTTCCTCTTCCTCAGTCGTTAGATCCACTAAATCGATTATCAAATACAATTCTTGGGACTCCTGGTGTATCTCGACAGCTGGTTTCCCTACTCGTAAAATGGAGGCCCTGAGTAGCAAACTACCTTAGAAAAGGACTTGTACTTGCTCAATGTGACGACCTTCATCATACCCACCGCGATATATGCGTGCAGAGTCACGCACAGGAGCTCGGAAGCTCATGTAGCGCCGCTTTCGGTATTTTGGCTTGAAATACCCGCCTTTTGTAGAGCGGTCAGCGTGAGACCGATGTTCGTGCTCTGCGTAAGTCGGTACAACTTATTTCCTTGACACGCGCGTCATTTAGCTTGTAACTCAGTGAGAGGAAGTTTCTGGCACTCCTGTCGACAGGGCGAGACAACGATGTACTATATTCAGTAGAGAGTTCACGAACACTGTCTTCAGCTCGGGTAGAGTTGAACCCCCAAACTTAGACGGAGTTCGTAGGTTCTCACTAGAGTTGGTGTAGTTGTCACAGGCCGGAGATTATCTTGGCGGCGAGTCCGTCGACCGACTCCTTGCATAGTCTGGTGTACGGCTTGAACGTGTCCGAGGCCCAGCGGCCGTGAGACGGAATTGTCAGAGCATTCACTCCCGCTCGATACATGTGGATGGCTCCGCCAGATCTCAGTGAGTGAGTATTAAAGTCGTTGGTATTGCGGCCTAGCGGTGAAGCCGCTTCGCGGATGGCCCGAGAAATAGTCGCTGCCATTATGCAATTGAACTGGCTTCGATTATTGACAAATACGGTGGCTGGGATCCATGGTGGAAGCGACTGTCGCGCCTTCAGCAGGCATAGTGCACCGAAGACTGGACATAGGAACGCGTGGCCTGAACGGTTCAGCATCCGGAGTGTTGGTGGTCCCTCTGGTTAGTATTCGACCCAATTAAACGGATGTGGCAAGATCTGCGCTTGTAGTTGTTGCACCATGGCAATCCAGCACAGCGATGTCTTGGACCTTCAGGGCAAACCACGCGAACTTTTCTCAACGACCACTATCTCGGAGCGCCTCAGAAGAAAGAAGAATGTCAGACACAACCCCCCCCACACACACAGAGAACCTGGCCTGATGGGGTCGCCAAATCGATCGCGACAAAGCAGCTCTCGAGAAGGCGAAGTGAGACTGAGGTCTTGCATCAAGTAGGTGGATCGATGCGGATGATCGATCCCCTTCAGGAGCTTGCGTATTTGTGGACGATCTCTCGGAAATCCAGTTAGGCTGCTCGAAAGAAGTGACGAATGCCGTGAAGTGTCGATGCTATGGTGGCCGCGCGAATTCTACGGCCAGAACCAAAGCCGTCTTTGAAGCCGTGAAGCTCAAATCGGTGATGGGTTGACACGGCAGGAGGCGGACATGGTTATCATGGCTGGTGGAATCGTAAGACGGGTAGTTCACCTGAACCGCGATTTTAACGACTGGAGGTAGGATCGGTATGTAGTCGGGGCAACCGAGTGTGTTCGGAGATAGTGCGCCAAGTCGACTCCAGATCGTAGACCGTCACACCGGGGTCGATCTGCGTCCAGTCACGGGTTAGTTCATCAAACAAGTTAGCAGAAGTTGTGTTATTGAACGAGCGGGAGCCCGCGTCCGCGATAATACTCTCCACCCCAGCGATGTGAACGGAAGAGAAGCGCAGCACCATGTGTGCTTCCCAGTGACCCAGCAGGTGGAGTATTGTCTGCGCCCGATGATTGCGGGATGACATTTTTGTTTGCCAGCCGACCGCGGATGTGTTGTCAATGCGGAATTGGACATGTAGCGGTAAACGGCATCTGGGATTGTCCCGAGAGAACCATGATGGCCCCCAGACGTGCACGACAAAGGCGCATGATAGGAGTTCTCTGTAGTTGATATCGAACCCGACGTATGACCGCGCCTTGGTGGCCTCGATCACGTGTCGTTCGTTAGCTTGGAAAGCGTAGTGGAGGGCCTGTTTGGAGGAGGTCACCAGGGCACATAAGACGCTGTCGGATGCGTCCATTTCAACGATCACGACCGGTAGAGGAAGCACCTGGAAAAACTCTAGTGGAACGTCATTTAGTAACGGCAGCTGGAGAATGCGGAACCACAATATTGGGTCTTGCTTAATCGCGGATGTAACCTGCACCTGTTGCCACCGGTGAAGAAACTGCTCTTGTTGCCGGAGGTGTTGCAAGAATGGCCGGGCAGACAGGACGCAAGTGGCGACGTGGCGAAGGCAGCCCAGTAGTGAGCGGTAGTCGGACCGATTCAGGGAATCGGCATGGTATGACGCCCGACGCATTCCCTGGCCTTGTTGCGGCATAGCCACCGTCCCGGCAGCGGTGTCGAAGGATCTTGAGGCGCGTACACCAGGACGTAAAATTGTCTTCGTTGATCGTGTCAGGACCAAGAACGGTAACCATGGCATTGCGGAGGGACGTTTCTTGCATCGGAGTAGTCGTGTCCGATATCTGATGCAACATTAATGTGATCATCGACCCAATTATAGTTGATGAGACCCCTTAGATGGTGCCGATTGACTGACGAACCGTGAATATATGCGATGGTCCCTCCGATCACGCCGTAGGTGGCGGGTGAACCGGACCACCCTAAGGCCACAGCAGTGTTGAACACCAGTGCATTATCCTTCTCCAGGCGTCCGCCGAACAGGTGTACACGTTAGCTGCGGGTACACACGTTCCGGAAGGCACAGGCAACGTCTCCCGCTTGAAGCTTCACGTCGACGCCGGGATGCTCCGCCTTTTGTAGGAGAATTTCACGGGCGACGGTATCGCTTTTCTCGAACGTAGGCGTGCAAATATTGTCAGTGCCAGTGAAATCATTAATGGAGCGGCCGGTAGGGAAAGAGAGATCGTGAATCGTCCTCCCGGTGGTTTGTTGGTCTGCGTCTCCTTTGTCGACGACTCCGAAAGGGCTAATGTGAACCTCCGGCCATATCTACAGGATATCGAGGTCGACGACAAGGCACCTCCATCGGTCTTTCTCTTTACGAATGTTCCGCACCGGCACCGTGTACCGGTCAGCGGCAGACTTGTGGTTGGTGGTAGACCCATTGGGGCGCTGGTAGTGCTGTGAGCGGCACGGGTGCCCTAGAAGCGATTAGGGTGTCGGCATGGCGATAATCTGCGCATTCGCGGCGCAGCACATTGGGTAGCATGTTTTATTGGACGGTAGTTGTCCGTAGACTGGCTGCGTAGAAGTTCAATGAAACGCTGGAGTGAAAGCTGGGTCCGTCGGATATATTCGGATAGCACCTGTTGAAAAGGTTTGTTAAGTGATGGGGGACTGAGGGCGGGTGCTGCAGTGATGTCGGGCAGGAGAAGGCCGACATCGCCAAATGTCGTGCAGATGCCATGAAGCCGGATGCGCTCCCATATCACCGCTCGGTGACTGGCAAGGCCGGCTGTGGCCTGTACATCCCGTGCGCTGGGTGCAGGTCGTCGACGTTGCCGGGTGCCAGAGGTGCTACAGCCGCAACGTGTATCGCGTTGTTGTACCCAATGTGGAGGCGGTGCGTATTATGATCGCGCTTCCACGTGTAACTCCGGTGTAGGTGGGTTGGTATCCGTGTGTGATGGTTTGACCTCCCAATGCGTTAGCGGGGAAACGGAACGGGGGAGGTAGTAGTGGAACAGATACATGGGGCGACTGTAATGGGGTAGATCCACGGGGCGCTTCTGGTGGTGACTGCAGGGCAGTACGGCAAGTAAACACTAGTGGGGGGTGGTGCTCCACTGGGCGGTGGATAGGAGGCGAAGGTGCATATTGACCTGGCCTAGGTTGCAGCTGGTGTTCGCTCGCATTACCAAGAAACAGAGACTCTGTATTTACGTTGGTAATACATGGGTCCGAGGTGCAGACGAACTTGCAGCACCTCGGCAGCTTCGCTGACGCTGACGACGTGTTTGTAGGCGTCTATCGAGGCTATAGTGGCGATCGATGAGCTCTTGTAGTTCATGCGGAAGGCACCCATTCCAGCGGTAAGTGCGACGGGCATGAGTGCACCACTCCACGCTGCCGCCGTTGCACATCCCGCCGGAAATGAACCGTAGGTACGGTTCGCGCCCGGTCTCGTCGCGGAGCATCAGCCGGCGAATGGCGTCGGGTATGACGGGGAAGCGGGTGGATGGGCCTCGTCGGGGCTGCCGACTCTGAGTCGGGAGGGGGTGCCGACGTAGCCATCCGAAGGGCCAGGCCGCTGAGTGCTGCCTGCCAATCCGGGCTGTGGTAATCGATCGCGCGAACAGCGTCGCAAAAGTCGCTCCACCAATGTGGCGAATCTACGAGCAGGTGTGCAAGTGCCCGGCCTAGAAACTGATCCACATGTAGCAGCGTCAACGCCACCCGCTCGGAGCTGTTGGCAATGTCACGCTCCTGGTTAGCAACGACAACGCGCTTCAAACGGGATAGCATCCTGCTGGGGTGAGCATATCATAGCGTGCCACTGAAGGATATTATGGTGAAGTGGATTCCGAGAAATTACGGACAGGAAGTGATCGGATCAAGTGGAGTGACGAGTATGCCTGGGTCTGTAATGACTACTGTGGATCCAGATCTGAGAAGGTCCGATGGACTCAGATCAACTGATTCTGAGGTGATTGGATCTATCTGGGAGGACCTAATTATAGGCACCTGATCTGGGTATAATTATACCTGATCCAGGCATGATTACCCATGGACAATCAGGATCAAGTAAACAAGGTAAGTATTCGGCGGTATACATCCAGATCCGAAGATAAGCAGCTGTTGGGACGGAAGTATGGGGATCCAGGTAGTAGAAGATAGGCCAAATCATGATCAAAGGTGAGGAATAACAAAGAATCGAATTTTGCATCATTGGACACAAGTTGCTGGTTTCTTTATTTGATCCACACTTAGTGTATTACGGACACCTTGGATCAAGGCTTATACTGGTTATACAAAGAGATCTCGTATTAGGAATATTGTATTTAGTGTAGATTGGATAACTGGATAATCTATTGGCCAGATCCAACTACCTAATACTTATTCCATACGTGCAAGTTCCGGGTCCACAGCATTCAGTGCTTGGCTGTGAAGATCCATCGATCTCTCAACTCCCCCCAAGATCCAGCCATCGGAGGCTGCAAGCAACTCAAAGGGGTTGCTAGATCAACGACCACCAATACGCCAAGGCAACTTAACGGCCGGATCCAAGATCCGCCACCGGTGATCCACGTTCGACTGTTCACGTGGACTCCGGATCAACCTAGTCGGCAGCAGAGCGAAGACTTCCCGCGCTGCTACACCGCGTCCCTGCGTCTCGCCAAGACATTCAAGATCTTCAACACTTGAACCTCTCCTTCAGTTACTGGAGGAGCAAGATCCAGCCCTACCGACGGGTACACAAGGTGAGGAAGTTCAGCTGATCACGGATCAACAGGAATACCCCTCCTATAGTCGGTGTCCTGGGTACAGTGGAAGTCGGATCCAGCATCTTCGCAGATTTTGCTGATCCCGTTCCACCACAATATCAAGCCGCCAACGGTGGCGAGTAAGTCCTCGTAGGAAGAACGCCTCGCTTCTTACTCCGGCAGGGCCGCGCCGGCACCGAAATCGGCGGAAAAAATGGCGTTGGTGGAGCCACGCTGCAATTGTTCCAGCTCGGGCTGCGGACGGAAGTGTAGAACAATCAAGAGACGAGGCAGCTGTACAGCGCCATCAGCACTGCAGGCGGTGCGCCGAGTTTCCAGGCGAGGGCAGAGTCCAAGTTGCTATCTCGGGCGGTGGCGACTGTCAACGGTGCCGCGGGCTGCGGAGCGGTGTCTCGAAAAGCGGGTGAGGCCGTGTGAGGATGCTGTGCAGTGCGGGCCAGTACGTCGCGCCGCAGCGCGGTGAACAGATCGAACAGTTTAGCGCTCCTCTGCTGGCTGTGCCGGCGGTGCCAATTCACTTGGCGCGAATGCGTGAGCGAACGACTCGAGGTTGAAGGGGGTAGCAGTCGCATCAGAACCGGCGAGTCCGAGGTCGGTGGGGACGGCACTGCTGGCCGCTAAGCTATGGCGTCCGCTGCCGGCAGGCTCGTAGGTGGCTAGGTCTGTACGTGGCATGGTGCCTAGTACAATGTCGGTGAGCACACTGGGTGGAGCCGGAACCGGCGGCGACGACGCAGGCGGCGCGACGGCTGTGTTGTTTGCTGGTGTTGAGCGAGCTACTGTTGCGGAGAGGGTTTGCACGAGGGCGTCCGTGTCGGCCGGTGCCTCCAGCGATTGTGCAGCCGAGAGGAGGAGCTGACCTGGTTGTTAGCCTTGCGCTTCTTCCGACGATCGTCTGACGCCTCGGACGCGAGTGCAGGTCCCACGCGTTTTGCCGTACGGTTCACTATCCGAAGCACATGGGCGGCACGGCTTGCACGTAGCCGGGAGCTTGGGCGACCAGGTGACGCTGTGCCTGGCGCTGGTGGCACGGCCTGCTCGCCCAGCACGATCACCTCGTCGCTGGAACTGTCGGCCGTCCCCGCGCTGGTATCGCCCGACCGCGCGTGTGGAGACGGAGAGGGTATAGGCGACGGCAGCAGAGACGCTGTCGGCACGGGCAGAGGCACGGTAGCGGGTAGAGCAGGTGCTGTGGAGGTCGGCGGGTGGCGTCGATGCGGCGCAGGTGCTGGGTAGCGGCGGAGTGCTCGAGGGCTGCTCGGAGGCGGCGCGCGATGATGCTGTGGAGGCCATGGACGGTAAGCGAGTAGGAAGGAGAGAAGCTTGAAGAGTACTTGCGCTGAGTCCAAATATTGTGACCTGATGGCTTCTGTGTGCTCGCCGAACTAGTCTGGTTTTGTCACTTGCTGTTGATCCCGGTCTGAAGCTGTCTGCTGTAGTCTGGCTACCTATCTTACTGATCTGCATTTGCCCTGTCTTCCTCTGCGGCGAAAACTGCCACTCTCTTTCGTACCCTCCGAGAGTCATAATTGATTTTTAGGATGAGCTCTGGTCTGAATGTATCCCGACGGGCCGGGTCTGAGATGCGAAACTCCGGGTTTTACGTACCCTAATGCACTGTCGTTATCCTAAACGTACTCAGTACAGGAAGTACTCCCACTTCCGACACCAGATATTTGGTAGCTTTTATGTACATTATAATGTCCTACAGGAAGCGGGTCATGTATATATCGGTTTACAGCTGAATCGAGGCAATCTTCAGCATCATGTCAACTATATCTTCTGTGTCATCTTCCTCTGCGCCACCCTCATCACCAGCGTCGTGTTCTTCGACGCCACGTACTGGAACTACAAGCCCTGTCTTTTGCCAACAGTGCGCAATTGTGGCGGCAGGCGTTGTTGACCGCACTTGTTCGCTCCATTTCATTGCTTGCATTTTGATCTATCTTGTACACCGTGCGTCCGTCGACGTCATCACCGGAGTCAAACCACCTCAATAGCCTTGTCGATCAGCAGCGACTTGAAGCCAGCCTTGAACGAGGCGATGTTATCAGTATCTAGCGGTTGTAGGTAGGTTGTCGTATTCGGTGGCAACTTCTCGACTTTGACGTTTGTCAGCACAACTTTGCCTCTCGTGACGTGGAGCGACCACGGAAAATTCCGATCAAGGTGACTAGAGG
>NBNE01001921.1:0-10514 GCA_002215365.1 Phytophthora megakarya | reverse complement strand
AACGTTGCGAGCGGGGTTGCAGATGGCTCTCCTGAGAGCAGAATCAACGAAAACTTCGGGCGCAAGGCGTACAACCGAACGGACCTGGCAGGTAAAATTGCAGCTGTTTCTGTGGTCGACCGTCGACGAATTGCGCGCACTGCTGTTCAGGCTGGAATATCGAGGGGGGCGCTGCATCTACTGCTCAAGGAAGGACATCTTACGCGTCGAACTACGCGCATAAAGCCAAAACTGACGGACACGCAGAAGCTTGAGCGGATGCAATGGATTCTCACGTTTATCGACGAGAATACGTACGCGTTCGAGGGGATGTATGCCATGGTGCATATAGACGAGAAGTGGTTCGACGCAGACGTTGATGAGCGGCCGTATTTGCTTCTTCCTGATGAGGAACCGCCCGAGAGACACTGCCAGAGCAAGCGCTTTATCCCCAAGACTATGTTCTTGGCAGCGGTAGCACGTCCAAGGTATAACCTATATTTCAGATAAACTGGTATAATGACTGATATTATACTAAACGGTTTTCTGCCTGCAGATACGACTTCCACCGCAAGACTGTGTTTGACGGCAAAATTGGTATCTGGCCGCTAGTGGAGTAGTACACGGCACAACGGTCGAGTGTCAATAGACCAGCGGGTACAGTACTGACGAGAAACATTGAGTCTATTGATCGGAATGTGATTAAAAGGTTTTTGCTGGAAGACTTAATCCCGGCAATCAAGAGCAAATGGCCGGCACGAGAACGTCACTTACCCATCCTGATCCAGCAGGATAACGCCAGGCCCCACGTCTCCCCCCACGACCCCGACATTGTTGCCGCTGGAACGGCTGGTGGCTGGAATATTCGATTGATATTCCAGCCAATTCGACAATTGACTGGTCCCGGCTTGTTGCCCGCCTCGTTGCGTTGTCACTCGAACGTGTCTCGGTAGTCGCAAACCGGCTTCGTGCACGAGTTTGTGGCAACTTAGCCAGAGCGGGCAGGTGAAGTGGCTCACGCCTTGGTGCGGCTATTCACCTGTTTGTTATATCGGGAAGTAGTTGAACATAGCGCTGAGACAATGAGTCGAGTTCAGAGATGAAGGCAGGTAAGCTATTGTGCGGAGCGTCTACAGCCACATTCATCCCACAGTTGAACTTCTCCAGTGAATTGTTGGTCCTAGCTACGATGCGTGTATCCATTCCATGGACATTCCACTGATCGACAGGATACAAATTTATCCACGTGCGTCAAAAGTAAGCAAAGAATTCGTCCCGTTTTTCTGCGGCGTAGATAGCTTTGACTGCAGCACAATCACACTCCCTTTTGTTTACCACGTAAATATTTCTTTGTGGATCACCTTGCTCCGGTGGTACAACCGTCAGCATATCAAATACACCACTTGCCATCGCGATTCGAATCGCATCCTGGCTTATGTACTGTTTGTTTTCTTTCGATGCCTCGTCGCCTGCTTGAAATAGAAGAAACGATCAAAATGGCGAGCGTCCGGAACTTGGATCCCAACGCATCAATCAACGCTTGCTTAACATCGCAGATAATTGTCGCAGGTAGACGTCGACCATCTGTACAATCGATCACAAGCATCAACAGCTTAGGATAGCTTGGCAAGGTTTAACTGATCACCCACGCGTACGATATAAGAGTGTACACTTGACAAGCAGGATCGTATACCATAATTTCCGTGCACTGCTTGAAGCCCTCTTGGGACACATCTAAACGTTCCATCGATGAAAATGGTTGAAAAGGGGTACACAAGTGCACGGAGCAGCAGGTTCTACAACCCCACCAATTGCTCCTTTAGAGAGCGCTGCAGAAACGCGCTACACGAAAATATCATTCTTGCAGAATGCAAGAGTGTCGATTGGTGTAGTTGTCACTGCGCCAATTACAGCGGGTGAGGTGATGGGAGAGTATCTGGGAAAGATGGAGTTGTTCGGGTCACCACACCGTATCCAGCACCATAACGAAGGGTATCGCCTTCTTGTTAAATTTCGAACGATCAAGGGGCATTATGTGAAGATCTCAACGTCGGGGGGACCATGCGCCTTCTCAACTACTTGTGAAACCCGTCAGCACGTTTCCACGAGGTGCAAACGGGTGCTGATCTCTCGGTCGTCGAAGCAATCATACGCGGCGTCTATCCTGAGAGCAGGTCACCGTGTCTTATGGGTACAAACTCGGATTCGTCTGTCGATGTGGGTGGTGGAGCTGTCAATATCGCGAGGTTTAAAACCTGCCAGACATTGGCGGTTGAAGCCACGATCACATCGCCGCACAAACTAACTCAAGCGGCCTTTCCGTCGCTGCTACCAAGTCCGTCGTCGTGTGTGAAAACGGTAGCTATTTTATATTGGTAGCCATCTCTAATGTTAATGAACGATTCCTTTGTCCATACAAAAACAAAGTGATTTGTAAAGAATTTTTCTATCGAGGTTAGTTTACGATATTTCGAATTGACTTCATTCTTCGATCTTCTCCCGAAATTTCAAGACAACAAGACCGTCAACTTTGCATTATGGTTGAAGTGAGTGGACTCATTGCTGCAATTAGTTTTTACTACTGATATTTACGCTGCACTGTATCTTGCAGACAGCGTGGCCGTCACGTTGGGTACATCAAATACTCTCCAGAAGAGCATATGTTGCTTTTGGAGTTGTTGAGAAGATCAAACCCCTGGGGTAAGGCATGTAAGATGATGTCGCCACTAGCTACAACACCTCCAGAAACAAAGTCTGGGTGGAGAGAGACAGTGTGTTGCCCCGCAACGTTTAGCAACCTCTATCGGAAACCGAAGTCAACCGGAAGGATCGGAGCCACCTCGCCCCGATTCCAGCCGGATCTCGGGACAAAAGAAATTCTCTTTTCAATTCAATATAGCGTGGAGCTCACACCGCTCACGACCGTCTCGACGACGGAAACGAGGATGGTGAGCTGGACGAAGATGTGTCAACAGCCATTAGGAAGAAGCCGACGCAGGCTTCACCAGCAGCCTCAAGGAAGAGCCCGATACAGGCTCCACCTCCAACTTCGGGTACCAAGGTTGAAGAAGTTGGGCCCGATCACCAATTGGAGGAGGAAGCGAAAGAGGACAAATTCTTCGAGAGCAAAGCGTCGAAGAAGATGCCTATTGAGGTGTTGTGGAGAGCCAAGCAGTAATTGAAGAGTCAACACTCATGGTCGGTACGGACTAGTGCCGTTTGTGGATGTGTACGCCAAAGATCCGGTACCAATTGGCATAATCACTGTTAGTACGGGCTGTATTGGCGCTCGTTACGCAGCGGATTACGGGCTGGACCATAAAACTTTGGAGGATCGAGGCACGAACGTGGCAATGATGCCACATCGGCAAGCGAGCTGATGACAGGCGAGATCGAAAGCGCCTTCAAACTCTCAGATGGAGACGTCGTGCAAGCGACCCGTCATGTTCCGCTAAGAACGGAAAATCTGCTGCCCGTGCGACCGACAACTCCATCGGCATCCACCCAGCGCGTCGGAAAACCTCGCAACAGCACCCAAGAATTTATTCCTACTGTGACCATCCCTAAAGGCCCCGTTTAGAGTCCAGGTCCAGCTGAAGCAGTAGCTGTAGCTGATGCTAGAGAAATGGCTAAAAATCTAAATTTGAGTGCCTCGGACGATCACTTAGGTGATCGCGATCTTCGCGTACAGCGGGACGACTTCCAGTCACTTGTCCAATGTTCGTCGTCGGAGGGCAAGAAGCTCTCGGGGCAAGAGATTCAGGGTAAGGAGACCACGTACGGTAAGGCAAAGTCGGTTTGGGCCAAGACGAGATTTAGCGAGATGTAGTGTGCCATCGATAATATGCAACACATGCAAAGTGTTAGCGGTGCTGATATTACGAAACTATCTATCTTCTTCCAGCACGACAGTGAGCGTCGTGCAGAAGCTGATGCAATCGCCACAGAGACGAAAGAGCGCAGCGAGAAGTCGATGAAAGACGAGAACTTCAAGGTTGAGTGAGATGGCGTCTTGTAGAGTTGGTTACTGCGGAAAAATCCGTCTGGAAGAGATTGATAAGACGAGGGCGGATCGCGAGGAGCGTAATTGAGAGAGAGTTGAAAACAGATGCCGTCATGAAGAGCAAATTGATTTCGAGCATCAAGAATCCCGTGCGCACCATGAAGCTATGATGTTGTTGCTACCCAGCATGCAGAAAAAGAATAAAACGAGAACTTAAGAGCCCACGTGCAATGCTAGTTTACTTGTACATCCTGTCTATTTTATCATATACACAACCGTTTGGATTTAACTAATTTCTACAGCCCGTACGTGATGGTTTGCCAACCTAAAGAGGTTGTCCAGGCGCATTTTGCGTTTGGACTTGTCGTAGGGGAGAGGATGGGCAAGTCGATGTAATACCTTCTCCACGCTGCCCATTCCACATTGAGCAACCTGTCGAATGCGGACGAAGACACCTGATAACTGCTTTGCAGACGGGCTCACAGACGGTAGCAGCCTCTTGAGATCTCCCTCTTTAAGAGGGGGTAAATGCACCTCTCATGTCCTGCTTGGACGGAAACGCGCTATCTGTTACACGATTGAGGCGAGGATTCGAAAGAGCCTCACGAAAAGCGAGGCTGATATCACCATTATTCCACTCCCGGGACGGTAATGTTTCGACCAAACTGGCACGATGTCAGTGAAAACTTTTCGTGTAGGAGATGTATAGCGTAGCCAGAATCGGAAGTTTAACCAGGATTTAGGGACCTCCAGGATGTGGACACTCAGAATGACAAATCACCCTGAATGGTCGTGTGTTCTTGTGTTATCCCTGTCGGTTCGATTGGTCGGTGGAACAGTTATTTTACCGGTGAGTTGGCCAGGATAAATGCGTTCCAGGATGTGGGGTGCTACCGACAATTCAGGATCGAGCACTGGTCACAACTGGGTAGAGGTTAGTAGAACATGAGGAAGTTTTCAACCTAGACTGACCTAAATATGCAGAGTTCAATATACGTCACTAATATGTAGCCGTTCTTATTCTTTCGGACCCTTGAACGGTGGGTCTTCTCACCAGCCTCACTTAGAGTTACACACCTAGGATACTGGTCAATCCTGGATGCACTCTCTTCCCACGCACAACACCCTGGAACACAGGGACTTCTTAACAAACAAATACGCTTCCTTTCACTTCTTAGCAATTCTCAATACAAAATCCAGGGGTGATCACTAGCAAACCACCTGAATCTCAGTCGTTAATATGAAATGCGGATACTCACTTACGTGGATACCCTGCAACTGGAATATGGAATAGTCAGGATCAACTCAAGCCGCACTATCGATCGTGGTCCCCTGCTAACTGGAACTTGAAACTTGTTGAGAGTCCACACAACGTACTCGTGTGTCGATGTGACCTAGAACAGTCTTTTTCCATGTCTCACGCAGACACCCTCTCTGAGGTCATCGTTCTTTACCAATCAGCACGCTACTTCTTTTCTTCATTCATCCCTCTCTTAAAATAGCAATCCGCATCGCCACAAAACGATCCAGCTATCCGGGCTAAAAAACAAGGTGTCCGTCACGTAGACTGCATGCAGCCACCCATTGCAATACGCATTTTGAATTTGAGGTTAGGGGGCCGCAGGACCTAGCACACAACATACAAATAGTTAATAGCATTATAACAAATTCATATAAGCTGTAGAAAACTTTGTGATGTTACCTAGAAGTTGTTTCCGTCGAGAAAACCCCAGGTAAACTGAAGCAGCGTTTTCCTAGCTGCAACGAGCTGTGCTAATGATTTTTGTCTGACTAGTGTCGGCCAGACGATACGTGCGGGAGAAAACCCGATCAGTGCCCTGGCCATAGCACCCTCAGCGTCGTTCTACACACAGCTCAGGGTCGGCGGCGGTACGCTGAACAACATACAGAGCGAAGTCTAATCCAAGCAGTCGTCGTAGAGTGCCATCATTACTCCAAGTACTTGGTGGTGGTGGCGGAGCCTGCGTGGTCTTCCACCTTTCGCATTGTAGCTAGTCATCGGGTAGTGAGGCTCAAACTGATTGAAGAGTCTACAAAATCAAGATCTTTGTCTTTGATTTGTTAAATATTCTATTATACTTGTAAGGTTAAACCATACCTGGTGAGACTTGTGAAGGCCAAAAAATAGTCGGTACCTCCACTAAGCCACACGTACATCCATTGGCCGTCATCAGGCTTAGGTATCGCCAATGTAGTTACGTAGTGCCGCATGCACACCGTTCGACGGTGCTTGATACGCTTGTACTCCCCGGCTAATCGCCGTCGCAAATCTTGTAATGTCGTTGATAATCGATCACGGGTCTTTGACACAGCGCATAGGTCAAGCGGCATGCTGCTTCTGGTATTTTTATTGAAGAACAGAGAAAGTCGAACGCAAAGAGAGGGGTAGGGAGGGTTGGTTGCAACTGAGCAGGAAGATCGCATTTGTATCACCTTCTGAAATCCTTAGATTTCGAAAATATTTCTTAAATGTTGTTGTGGTGACGTCGGTAAAACTTTCGCTCCTTGGCGTACAGGTCTCTCTCTGGTTCCGAGATTCTAGGAGACTCGGATGCACAGAGTGTCAAAACCCGGAGAACCTTTGGGAACTCTGAGTTTGGCGTGTGACCCTTGTGTGGGTAGAACCCAATATTCAGGAACTCTTTGTCTCAACTATCTATAGATAGTTTGTAGGACGTCTTGTGTCCTTAGCGTGTAACTCACTCTCTGAGTTTACCACTATGACTGAAGCCAAAACCCCAGAACACATCTCTCCTAATAAGATAGCCAAATACAATACTGAGAGCTTTGAATATACAAATATGGAGCTACTACTTATTCTTATAGACCCTTGAGTGGGGGGTCTGGCACCAGTTCTACTCGGAACTACGACTCAGACAATGGTCAGTCTGAGACGCTTCCTCAATCACGCGCACAACGCTCAGAGATGAGGGAAATAGAACCTTAATACAGGCGAACTCTGATTCTGCAGTCTAATATAAACTCTAGGGGGGCTACGAACCCTTAGAGAATAATCTTTAACATGAAATAGGTACTTCCCTACCGTTCACTTACAGCAGGCCCAATTGGTATATGGAATGACGTGGTTCTCCTCATGACACCGTCGTATCTGATCCCCACCGCAACTTTGACTTAGTACAGCTGGAGAACCTCACGCGACACTTTTGGCATCTGTCCTGCGCGTTTTATGAAATCACTTGTGCTTCACATGGTAAAAAAACTCTCTGGTTATCTTTTCGTATACTGCTAAATCTTCTCTTGGTATCCTATGTTCCATAGTTCACTTGATCCGGGGTAAATATATTGGTTTCAGTATACCTAAGTTCACTCATCATTGTTGACTTCAACATTTTATGTCCACACGGCGCCATCCGATATGATACACATCACCTCATTTCACACTGATTTGTCACCACTTGATCGCGTTACGTCTTGGATTGTGTCTTGTACACTGAGAGGACTTCGATTCTCTGAATTCCATCACTTGATAGCTTGCTGGTAACTTGGAATCCATAAAAATACACTTGAATATCTGGGCCCTGTCTCGTTTCATCTTAGAATCATTGCATCCATAACGTAATAACTCCATCTAGACGTATATTTCCTTGGTTTGGACACTTTAGGGTCCGGTTTCATAGATTTCCTTCGAGATTGAGAAATTTCCAGCCAGGATTCCGAGATTATTCGCTGAATTCTTGGATACAACATGGGACTCTGGGGTGTAACATTCTACACTGCTTGTAGAACACATCTTAGCCCTCTTTGCTCTACATCTTCTCTTGGATCGTGAGTCTCGTGCGTACATAATCCTTTGTGGCGACGTTCTGGAGTCTTGGGATGAAAACAAAATCAATTTATGAGATTGTAGAAGGTTATGTGATATATATTAAATAGTTTCGGGTCCTTTGTAGAACACACAACAAAAGGACGAGCAGCACGAGATCAAGATCTTTGGACGGGCCAGTGATAATGGGAACGTTTTGGATGAGCACTGCGGGGCGAAGAGCACGAGTACTTCATACAGTTTGATACATTGGGGGTAGAGATGGTGGGAAAGTTGTTGACGAGCGCTGCGGGGGCAATTTGCGTAAAGATGACTAGCAATGTAATGCCGCGGGGGCAGCGATGGTGGGAACGTTGGAGACGAGCGCTGAGGCGAGGTGTGGAGGTGTTGTGCGGGCAAAACAGTGCCATGGTGGCGGTTAAGATGCGATGGGCGGACGATCTTTTAGAACAGTGCACGACGTGGACTGTATATTCAGTTTAGTGCTTCTGAAAACAGTGGTTTAGTGATAACCCGCGATTCAAATCAAGGTTTGATAGTGTTGTTTTGAAATCTCCAGCATCCTGACGCAGTATGGTAGGCCTAGCTCACACTAACCACACTAAAGCTGAACGCTGGCTTCAGGCGTAGCACGTAGACCGTTCGTGGATGAGTTGTGTCAACTATGACTCCCTATGAGGTAAGAATGTCGTACCAGATAGTTATCTCATGGTGTTTCCCCTCTGTATGCAAACGCTTTAACGCTTTAACCGTCGTTCCATACGCTTTTGGTTTCTGGTTTTGACCATGTAGATAAGCTCGGATGTTTGCCTCAGCTCTTTTCCTGCTTGGAGAAGTTATGTTTGGACGCGGTCGAGTCGTGTCCATTCAGTAAGAATATTTTCGTAGATGCGACGGCCACCGTTGCCCCATGGCCACGTCTGCGACTCTGACGTTTTACATTTTGATGGTCGCAGAACCATTCAACCCAAATCGAGAAAAGGGATTTGGACCAATAAAAAACCATTATGACATTTCTAAGGAGGGTAGGAAATTGAAGTACCACTCTTAATTTCTCGAAATTTGCCATGCAATCTCAGAGGTTGAATACAGTCATTTAGGCAAGCAATACATTGTCAAAGGGGAACTTTCATGCCATTTTGGTGTCCATTTCCTGAGATTCTCCGTAGCCAGTCAGTTCAGATTTTGCCACGTGGAAGACAACCGATGGTGGCAACGCGCGGAAAGCGCACAGCTGCCGAAGTCGGTGCTGATGTCCCTGAGATCCAGCGCGGCAACAACAGCTTTCAGGTTATCTGGCCAAAGTTCAAGAGCATAGGCTGAACGTCAAATCCTCCACCGGCGCGAGGGATCGAGACGTGATGGAAGTAAATATTTCCTGGTCGTAATACGAGGGACGTCGAGGGCGTTGATGATGTCCTCGGAGAGCAAGTGGTTGTGAATTATGCTGTTATAGCTGAGTATTTTGTATACTGTTTCATGAACAGATGCGGAAGCTAGTTGCAATGTGTAGCCGCTCAACAGGAAACTTCTGCACGCATTCCAATCACAAGCTCTTTGCCAGCAACGCCATCAGCAGTTTCTACTACGAGTACAACCGCTACTACTGCAACCCCGCCGCCCACACAGACGTCACTATTTCCCGCACGGAAGTCCAAGTCCGAGTCGCCCGCAAGAACATCGCTGGCCAAGGCTTCAACGAAAAAGTCAAAATCGAAGCCTCCAGCGAGGAAGTCTGCGTCTAAGGCCACCGCTCGTTCACCTATTGCATCGGTATCGCCACCGCAAACATCTTCATCGGGTACGATTGATGGACATTTCTTTATTGCTGACAACTAACGATAATCTGTATATTGGTGCTGTATGGCATGTTTATCTACGGTGTAGCTACAGTTCCTACGGCGGACACGTCGCCTAATCGTGCGCCCCCCTCGCAACCGTCTCCGGCGACTGTTTCCACAGCAAGGACGCCTCTCCCAGGTTTGTTTCCGGCATGGCGGTGCTGATCTCGCAAGTTGGGTTCTTATATGTATTAAAAAATCTGTATATGCTGTTCTGTATGTTCTGTTTCGCTATGCTGTATTGGTAATGTATAGGTGGAAACATTGCAATGTCCATGCAGTTTATTTCTGCACCGACCCAGTTAAACGAGGAGTATGACGGCGGTGAATCTGCCGAAAGTCGTAGTGATGAAGAATCAAAAGATTCGGCACCAGACACTACGACGGGTACGTGTGGTTATGTTGTATATACACCATACAGTTTATGATCTAATCAGTATCATGTGCTGTATTGGTTTTATTATTAGTGACTGATTTATACGACAAAGATGGGGAGGCTCTCAACACCACACAGTTGGACACAGAGGACTACGTGAGATTTGTCTCTGGCGACGAGTCGGAAGAAGATGATTTTAGTGATCTGGACGTGAGTGATAGGGAATCAACTTCGGGTGGCGATACACTCGACGAAGACAATGACGAGGCGTTAACAAGCGAAGAACGTAAGTTCGCAGATCATTGTTCGGACTCAATGGTTGGTATGGACAAGGTGCTTGCCGGCGAGGTACTTAGGCCTACTCCGAAAGACATTTCGCATACTGGGAGGCACGACCACAAGACTCCCGATTTTGTGCAGAGAATTACACCTGTGTTCCCAACACAAAGGAGTACTCAAAACCGATGAAAACTCGTTATGGTTCTATGAAAGTTGCTCTAAAGTGAGGTG
>NBNE01001920.1:0-10519 GCA_002215365.1 Phytophthora megakarya | reverse complement strand
GTGGGAACTCACCCGAAAGTGAGAATTCTATCGTGTCCTACACGACATGTACCTACCGTGAGTGGGATACGAGCTGAACAACGAAAGATGCGGGCTAAAATGAAAGTCGCCCGTGAACGAGAGGCTTTACGAGGACGTCAAGCCAAGGTCGGGGAGAATGTCACGTGTGGAACGGAAGGTCACCGTCTTGGGGACCGTTCTGAGCCTCACTCAGTAATCCTTGTCGCTGACGACATCTGGGAAGATCAGCTGGTGGACGAGGCGCGGGTTGCGACCTCTCGCGGGTCCCGAGCTGGGACCCGGGTTGCGGTGGACTATTGAGTCTCGTTGGGATGACTGACTGCCTGAAGAGTCGTCCTCTAAGAACTAGCCTGATGACTGTGAGCGTGCAGTGCCACTTGCGAAGATTCCAAGGCGCGAAGCTAAGGACGGATGCCACGCTATGATGACCTGCTAGGAGACTGGAGGGGGTGAGTCAGTCCCTAGCGAGGATGTGCTGTTGATTTGGAAGGCGCTGCGAAGCGTACGACGTTGAAGCTGGCTGCGTGTGCAGCTTCGAAGGACGGATGTGTCAGAGAGAAAAGCAAGTAAGTTGGAGATCAGTTGCGATTTTGCCTTAAGCTGAACAAGTTGAATATTTTGTATTTGACTTACGGCTAACCTAGTGCTTTACCTGACCGTCCTTCCAGACCCTCCTAGACCGTTCCACAAAGGCGGTCGCGACACGCATTTATTATATCTGACCCCACCAGACCAAATCACAAATTAGATCCTTCTCTGCACGGATGACTGGTGTTAATAAAGGATATTTGGACGTTTTCCATCAACCAGAACTCCGCATTGAATTATTCTGCGCGAGCACCACACCGTCAGCTTTTACGGCTCTTTCAAGGAAATAGAGATGGGGTAGTGATCGCTATTGTACCCGCTGCAAGACGTGGTGTATAGGTCATGATTGAATGTGACGCTCTTGAGTGCCGACGACAGCGACTTAGAGACCAGCATGTGGTCGAGGCTACTCAGTTCTGTATCTTCGTAGACGCAATCGTTGTCCTCGTCGTACCATTCCGTATAGCGGTCAGCCTTCGCTACCTTGCTCGCAACGTCGACGAAGTTGCTGCCAACAAGGATGGAGAGAACAGCACTAATCGGAGCGTTGCTGTTCTTGTCCAGAACGGCTGCAGACCAGTCGTTCAAGTCGCCAGTGATGATGGCGTGGTGGTTTCCACCTACAGCGGCGTTCCCCAAACCAGCAAGTACCGTTGCCTGAGCTTCTCGTTCAAAGCAGCGTGGCTTGCTTTCTGGGTTGGCCAGCAAATGAGCACCAACAAGTGTAAGCGGTTTGGAGAAGCCCGTGACGTTGAAGGTCGTGTAAAAATGCTTGGACACACCCTTCGTGCTCGAGTATCCACTGGAACTTGGGCACGTTGATCCACTAACGGGAATCGAAGCGCGAACCTCAGTACGTTGCAAATCCACAACAGGATCGATGCGCGTAAGCAGCGCTGAGTTCTGACCAGTTGAGGTGTCTGCTCCCTTGATCAAGTACGGCTTGTAGGTGGAATCGCCTAATGCTTTGAGCTGAGTGATGACAGCTTCTAGCACCGTGCAGTCTTCGACCTCGTTGATCTGGATGATGTCGGAGTTGAGACTCTTGATCACGGAAGCGATTTGGTTCACGTGGTTCTGGGCGTCGGCCGCCGTCGTCCACGGACAATCGCTTCCCGGGCATTTCAGTCCGTGCGACGCGGTGCCCAGGAACAGGAACGCAGCGTTGAACGTGGTTACTTTGAGCTGGGACGTGTCAGTGCGCCGATCTCCCGGGTTGGCAGGGGCTTCGGCACAGCCAAAAGCTGCTTCAGTCGACTGCAGCGATGAAAACTGCGCAATGACTGCGAGTATTGAAGCAGCGACGGAGGCGAATGAGACCATGATGTAGCGATAAGCTTGCGAACGTGTGCGCTGACTGGTGAATTGAAAACTGCTGTCGCTGCGCCATGAGGTTTGATCGAACCAGCTATCAGATCGTTCGGAAGTTCCGACGGAACCACTGGTAATCTTGACGAAGGAACCGTAAACCAGTTGCAGGATGCCACTTCCCCCTGTACTGTTTGCTTCAAACGAGTCACGCGTCGCGCTGTACGATGGAGATTCGATCACTAACGGACAGTTTATTGTACAGGAACTGGCCATCCGAGGTGCTGCTCGGGTCACGACGTGACCCACGAACAGTAGAAGGCGTCGGGGTCCCCGACGCCTTCTACTGTTCGGGGATGGATGCTGTCGGGCCAGGTATGGCAACAAGAGATTGTCAGGAGTGTCGTACTGTAGTTCATCTTCCCAGGATCTGATCCCATCGGTGACAAGTGTGAATGCGTGCAGAGGTCAAGTGCTCCGTACTACCATATTACTTGTACATGTTGTCGAGTATCTAATTCTACGCATGTCGAGTAGCATCTCAACTTGTTGATCAATATCGACGGCCGTCCCGTCTTGATGTATTCAGCAAGATGGTTGTGTTCTGGGAGAAACTGTGTGAGACCAGCAGCGTTTCCAGTGCTAAGTGGCGACTAGGGTCGAGATACAGCGTCTTGCCGCGACGCAGATACGGGTCTTCTTCGCCGTTCTTGTCCACGTAGAGACTACCCCACACACAACGTCTTTCGTTGCCCAGGAAGAGGATCACCGTACACGCACGCAGCAGCAGGTAAGCACCAAAACCAAGGCCACAATGCTGGGCGTGCTGAGTACACTCACCCACGCCGCCGCCTTCCTTCACTTCACAGCACGGCGAGAAACAACATAGCACTTTGCCACAAAAAAGACACAACCCTGGATGCTGAGGGACCTGTGCACACTGTTGGCATACACCCATAGGCTTTTCGTTGTAGCGGATAAATAGATCCATATACACGCGTGGAAGAGGGATAAGAATGCGATAGCTAGCGCCAACGGAGGCGACTGCAGCAGCTCGAGACGAAAGCAGCATCATTTGGCGTTGGAGTGGAAACGCACCCACATGCGTGGGGGAGCCACCTGTTAATGTTTGAAATCGAACTTGCTGTCGAGAAACAGCAGCCTTCGACTCCAGTTGAGCACCCCATAGTTGACACAGAGCGCGTTGACTTGACGGAAACATCTGCCGATGAAAGAAGAGCCGCAGAGGAGGTAAATGAAGTCTCCGCAAACACTTCTCCAGCATTGTAGATGCTGTGGGTGTTCCGGTTGAACTCCATACCAAAGGAAATAGTCCATCACAAACAGCGCACGACTCGGTGGTAACTTGTGGCTTTTTGGAGCCATCTCCCTGGCTACTATCGCTGTGATGTTGATGTTGATGTTGACGAGAAAACACGACATCCATGAGTAGGAGCATTTGCTGAGCTAGTGGTAGACACAACGCACTCACTTGCTCCTCCACCGCCGCCGTGTTCCATTTCTTTTTAACGTCCGGAGTCACCAATGCTTTATTACTGTCAATCAAGCGAGACCGCGCCAGCACCTGTGAGATCCACACAGATGCGTCGCGAAGCGACCCGACATCTTCGAAGTCGCTAATCTCCGCTTGAGACTCGTCAGGTGGTCCGTCCCCGCATTCTACGTTGATTGTCGATATTTGTTGATCTTCCTGTATCGAAAGGTTAGCAAGCGCCTGTAACACTTCGACTGTGAATAATACTCGTGCTGAGAAGAAGGCCTCAGTCAAGAGTTGTTCCGCTGCTACATCGGCGTTCGGTGTTGATATGCTCTGCCTCCACATAATGCGCATTGCGAAACATGTTAGCAATCGCGAGTGGCACAACATAGGTGTGCCCACTAAAGCTGCATATGTCGAATCATCTGAATCGCTCATTTGCGGTTGGTCGCGAATTCCCCACTTTGTACTGCTTGAATCATCGTCTTCGTCAAAGAGAACGTGCTGACCGAATATCAGTCCATTTAGTCGCGTCATCACACTCTCGAATTGTTTATCAGCTGGTGCCTCAACAACTGTCCATGCCAGTGAACTCGGGGTTGAGAAAGCTACTGCAGCCGCGGTTATATCAGCAAGCTGGCGCATCGAACGGAATTGTAACGAATCCACGACGTCAGTTTGCAGTAGTGTGTTTTCACGCGCAATGACTCGTAATTGCACCTCTAGGCAATGCAGAAGCAACTGCCAAGCTGGTGTTTGAGCACCGCATTCAGAACTAAGCTGCTGCATTTCCAAGTCCAAGCTACCTTCATCACCAATAGAGCTTGTGAGGAGCGTTGGTAGATACAGTTGGGCGCGCACGGACCGTAACACGATTTCATGACAAAATGCACTAATCTCACGCTCAACGCTCACACCTTTCTCAGTAGAATCTAGTTCACCACGAGAAGACACCGAATCTCCCGCAGGTGATCGTGAACCTGGTGACAAGGATGATTTCGATGCCGATGATAGTAGACGCCGCCTCAGGCGCAACCTCGACTGAGTCCTGGATCGACGCCGCTTGCCAACTGGAGAATCGGCGCGAAAACTCATATGAGTGTCAAGCCACTGAAGAAAAGTCAATGGATCTTGTCCGTCATCCTTTTTCTCTTCTTCCTCCTCGTCCGACCCAAACTCAGACGCAATGAACTCAATTGATGATACTTGCTCTCGTAGTTCCCCCAAGGAAACACGCGGCACCAGGCAGTTCGAAAGTCGGCGGCAAATTGGACACACAAACTCCATGTCGCGCTCACTTAACAGGCGGTCCTCATCACTGACCATTTCAAAGGGGCTACGACCATGCTTTTGCTTCCACAATGACATCAAATACGCCTTTAAGCACGAGTGATGAATAGCGTGACCACAGCTCCATATAACGATGTCTGCGAGTTGCATAAGCATCTCATCTGTCGTCCCAGGTTTAAGCACGCGTAATAAAGGAAGTCGTGATGACATCACGGAACGGTTGTCCGAGTTTGCGGTACGCAATGGGCATTCTTCAATTTTCTGCAACATATTCGTCGGCAAAATCATACCCACAAAACCGAATGGCGACTCGTGGGAGCAAGGATCGCACGGCAATCGGCAAAGGCCGCATTCTTCAGTCTGAGTCAAATGATCGTCCAGCGATCCGTATTCACAACTTATGGAAGATGAACGCCCCCTCTCATCGTTCTCAGTCGTCATCGACGAACTTCGAGTGCTCCGTCTTTGACGCCGTCTCCGGTCCAGAACTCTCCGCTGTTTCTCCTGCATCTGAGCAATAGCTGATGAAACATGATCCAGATACAAACGCACGTCTATCTGACCAGTAGGAAACCCCCACTCATCTTCTTCGTGTTCCTCCTCCACATCCTCTTCCGACTCCATTGCATTATCGTAGCTGTCGCTATCCGTATCCACTATTTCAGGGGTTTTAATGATGTGAGGATTGTTGGTATTCTCCTCATCCTCCATCGCATCACCATTAGCAGACAAAAATTGCATTTGTTGCGATCGCATCTTCTCCAATATTTGTTGCTGCCGCCGTCGCATCATCTCTTTAGCTGTGAGTTTTATTTTCTCTCCACAATTTTCATTACTGTCGCATTTACAACAGCTAACAGGATTAGTGTAATCACTTCCTGCATTACAGTTGTTAGATAGGGCATCGAGCTGTTTGTATTTTACAGCATCCAAATATTGTGAGCAGGCTGACGATTTTTCGCGTACAGATTGAAGTATCATTTGGACCTCAGGATGAGCATCCTCCATCGCACTTTCGTGGTCAGTGCAAAACAGCAACAACGAGAGCAAGCTTGACGCTGCCGCATCCTGTTTATTGGATTCAACATTGCACTGCCCAATTTTGGCTTCCACCACAATTTCAGTCCGAAGTTTGATGAATAGACTGCTTTCGTCATCAAAGCATCCAGCAATGCTATCGAGGTTTTGTTTACACCCCACAACAACAGATCTCACAGAAATTTGCACGTGCTGTTCTTGAAAATCTTTGGGAGCCATTTGAACTGCTACGTACAGACAGTGCAGTGACGCAAGCAGCAGGTTCTCGCTGGTGACCGCTTTTATAGTGTCTTGATATTCAGTGTCCTCTTGTTGAATTTGCTCTCGCAGTAATTTGCACTTGTAGTTATCGAAAATGACAAACAGAACGCTGGTCATATACGATGAGTTCAATATCGTTTCGGCGAGCACATGATGCATATCGACGCCACAGATGTCTTCAAGTTGGGGGCGTGGTAGCAATGGGAGAATAATTGGAGGAGTGACATTCTCGCGATGACTGAATCTGGGATTGTTCTTGCGGATATTCTGTTCGCACTGCTGTGCTTCAGATGGCGTAAAACATTCAAACAGGGGTGATACTTGGGACCACAGCTCTGGCTTCAATTTCCATGACCCGCTCATGTTAAGACCATAACCTAGCACGCTGCCACTCCGAGCAGAATGCGTACCATTATAGCTCCCGGTCGGGTCGTCATATACGCCAACATTTTCCAGTACATGAGTAAGAATTTCTTCCTCTTCCAACTCTGCCCATTCGTGCGTTGAAAGCTGCTTTATTTGCTCCACCAGCTTCATATCTGTCCGCATAATCACCTCACTACGCATGAATGGACCTAGCGTAAGCCAATGCATAATCTCTCGCTCAAGGAGCCACACCGCTGCTGTCTCAGGTGAGCTTGCAGATGCCAGCTTAACAGGTGCTAAGACAAACTGAAGTACGAGGCGCAAAGCTTCTTCTACTATATCCAGCTCCTGACGCAATCCGCGACTTCGGTCGCCATTGACTGAATCGTTGCTAATTTCCTTTTTCGCATCAGTTGGAGAATTTAGTCTAAGCACAGAAGAGTCATGAACTTCAAACGGCAATTGATGAAAAAAAAGACGCGTGAAGCTCCCATGTGGAAGAAAACTAGCTCCCAGTTGACATAAGAACAGGTCGGAGTGAAGTCCAAAATACCGCCAGTGTTTGGAGTGATAGTGAATCAGCTGTTGCAGCATTACTCCACCATTTCGAACCCATAATCCAGCCTTAATCTCGCGTGAAAAGAGAAGAACACGTAGAGGGTGATCCAGTATGCTATACCAGAATGCCAAGTCTTTGCGTACATCGTCATGGGTAGACCCCATTCCAAGCAATTCGCGCCAATCGTCCATTGTCTGGGGGCGAACCACACCACACAAACCATGAATCAGCGCTGCGTACATGTGGTGTAGCGGAAAGTGAAAACTCTTGGCATTTGCACCTCCTAGGGCTACTGTGCCCTGCTCGTAGTACTTGGTTAGCTCAGTTATTGTCATCGCCAAAGTTTCTGTCACTGCTTCTCCAGGTCCTGCTGAAGGTGTAGTGACATCTACTGCATCGGATACGATTTCAGGCCGCCCATTGCGATTCGCCCACTTTGCTAAAGATGCTCGAACTGGATGTAAAATCGCCCGTGCAAGAGCAATTGGTCGAAATATATCGGTCTCTAGCGGGTTTAAAGGTGTACCTCCAGTGATTACCCCCATAGCTCCTTTATGCCAGCTATTCTCATCCGTTGTGATGTTCTCCCAAACCTCGCGAGAAAAGCATGCAGGGATACCGGTAAGGAAAGCGCTGAGCAATAGTTTCAGTTCGTAGTCTGCTACAAAAGCAAATGTCCAGTTCTGCGATTCATACTCGATATGCCGGTGAACATGACGAGTTTGGAAATCCATTTGTTGAAGCAGCTCGAAAGTTTTCATGAGTTGCACGTACACTGACGATCCATGCAAAGCGAAGTCATCGCAACCAATACAACGAAATGACCGCAATAATACCTCTGCTGCGATCTGAGGGTGTACGAGTAATGTTCGCAAGTCCGAGCACAACCGAGCATATATCCGTTTCTTGAACACATTTCGCCCACAATCCACTGCCTGGATGGTCCGTATTACTGGGGGTGCTTCTGGTACAGTTCCTATATCCACTGTGGGCGTGCTACTTCCACTAGCATCATTAACACCAGTTAGGGTTCCATCTAGGAGCGGTTGTGGTAAGATAGTCATTAGTCGGAGGGTGTTTCGGAAAAGATCATTGAGCTTCTCCAATAAAAATACCATGAGCCATTCGACACATGATGAAGATGTCGAGTCGATCGTAAGAGAAGGAACACCATGAGCGTGGTGTGGTGGGCGCCGTCGTCTTCGGCGCGTTCTGAGCGTTTCATTTGGATTGGACACTGGCCGCATCGAGGCGAATACAGTTTCGAGTTCACGCAATTGTGCGTTGCTGTGGAAGAGCTGACAGAATAGTCGATCAATAAAACGCGAGAGATTCCGCATGCCGTCCTCGTTGTTTTCGTCGCTGGCAGACAAGTAGAGCTCGATGAAATATGGGTACCACTCCACAAAGTGGCACGTGTACTTTTGCTTGAACGGTTTATCGAACAGGAGCTTCAAATACAAAACGCCAAGTACGTCGCATGTCTCAACAGGCAGAAGCACACCAGCCTTCAGAAACACATCCAGCATCAGCAATGGACCCTGAATAATGTACGCAGCTTCCCCTTCAACTTCCGACTCGCTCGTAGGTGTAGTGTCCACAGGTGCTTCCTCCACTGGTTGCCTTGACGACTCTGCTGTGTGAGTGCTCTGAATCGGCACTGCATCCATGTGAAATTCCGGCAGCTCCTCGAAAAACAGATCTGAAATCATATTGCGGTAATAGAGACAACTCATAGACAGCATCTGCAGCCACGCCAGAACGTGCTGTAACCTGTCCACATGCGCCTTCACCACGGACGGAAAGGCCGAGCGCAATAGCCCTGTTCTGGGTAGCGATCGTCGGGGGTAGAACGGGTCTGGGTTCTCGCTTGCATGTGGCCTCAAACAGGCCAGATGTACCTCCCGCAACACGTCCACACAGAAGGCCATCGCTCGTCGGACAATCGTCTGCGCCACTGCGTCCTCTTCGGGTGCCATCTGCATCCGCACAGGCTCCTCGCTCTGCGTCTTACTGCTCCGCGCCCTGTGTCTCTTGCAGAAGCCTTCGGGTCTCCAGGCCAACGGGTCTCCACAGTCGCAGCAACCGCCGGACGAGCAGCGATAGACACGGTAGTCGTGGCCCTCGTGCTCCTCGGGGTCGAAGCACCCCAAGCACATGCAGCTCGAGTCCGAGAGCCCGCAGGTTTTGCATCTGTAGGCCATGTGGTCTCCGTGCCACACTTCCTCACACTTAAGGCGCTTCACGCTGCCGTAGTTCGCAGCAAGACACGCGTGGAAGGCCTTGGGTAGCTGGTAGGTGCTGCTCATCTCCGCGTAGGTCTCAGTCGACTTCTGTGAGTAAGAGCACGGCATCTGTTCTTCCACTGCGTCTTGCGCGTGTGAGGTCGCGTGTGCCGCCATCACCACGCGCAGCAGGAAGTGCAGCAGCGTCGGGAACCTCTCGAGCGTCGGCTTCAGTAGCAAATTGCGCGTGAGATGGCGCTGCGAGGCGTGAGATGCCGCCAAGAAACTCGTAACCAGCTGTTGTTCGTGCGTCGCCTCCGACGCGTTCAAGAGCGACGCGATGCGTTCCTCCAACTCTTTCACGTCCAGCGAGTCCGCTTTCTCGGAGGCGGCGCAGTCCACGACGACGTGCTCCGATTCTCCCGTCTTGGCCATCTTGAGAATGCTCACGAGGGAGAACAGCAAGATAAGAAGTCTTACGGTATTAATCTTCGCAGTTTATCGGATTAAAGAGGCGTACCTCTTATATTCCCTCTAGTACCTGATATCCTGGTTCAGTAAAACCTGTTCAAACAATTAAACCTAGCTGCCCTGACCAGTATGAACTATAGCAATAATATCAGTTATAGGAGGTAGAAACAATTAACTAAAATCCGGTGAACCCTCAATTTAAATACTTTAACCCTATAAGCACTTAACCGTCAATATACTTCGCGGCTGAACACACTCGAACGCTACATGACCTCTCACCTTGCAATTGCTGCAGGTCATATTGTTGTAGCGGCAGGTTCAACGACTGCAGCATAGAAAATGACAGCGTCCACATACGCTTAGACCTTCGCGTGTGTATTGATCAGGGCCCATCCGACGATTCCCTCCAGCCACGTTTGGCGCATTTTCGGCCACTGCGGAAATATTCAGGGTCTGATCTTCACACGTAGCCGCAATAAACGGTGGTTGAGAATCATTAACACGGTTCCTCGGCGACCGTGGAGGTCGAGCCATCAACTGGTTCTGCGTAACCAGCAAGTTCTGCGTCTGTTGCATTAACCCCTTCAATCCGGTACGCTGTATAAGATGTGTTAGCAAATCCATTAGATAAGGATTTGTTCAAATCTAAGTTGTATTTATACAGCATAGGAATCTTTTACACTTAGTTTTTATATAGTGGAATTTTTACACTGCCCGTCGTTGTCTCCACCAATACTAAAATCAAGAGTAGACCTCGCAATTTTTCTGTTCACTTGCCACATCTGGTTGAAGTGCAAAGCATCGCCTTTTTGTTCACATTTTCAGAATATATATTGCTACAGGTCCACTACACAAACGTCACACTACATATTACTTTTGTAAGGGTTTGAATTT
>NBNE01001919.1:0-10521 GCA_002215365.1 Phytophthora megakarya | reverse complement strand
CTAGAAATGATCCTGTATGACTCGATCGATATTTCTTGGAGCATAATATTTTTAAGATTTATACAATAAATTAAGCCACGCGCACATGCTTATAAACTTTATACGCTTAACGAAATATGATATCATCGTCACAAACTTGCAAACAGCTAAAGAGCTACCAAACGCTCTAGCTTTTCAAACAATAACCCTTTACATAAAATATCACATTTGCCAAATATTATATATAAGAAACACAACGTGCGTTTTGATGGATCTCATTTTAGGTACCGCATCGGAGGACCCATAACAGAGACCCTTTGAAAAATTGTGGGAAGACCCAAAGCGGACCTGATCCACCGGTGACCCGAAAAAAAGTCTACCCAAAGAACGCTCCTCCGTTGAAGGTGTTTGGTTAAGCTGTTGCTGTTGATTTTGCTGATTTTCCTGTTGCTTCTTGTTTTCCTCATCTTGCTTCTTTTGCGCATCTTGGTTCTTTTGTTCATCTTGGTTCTTTTGTTCATCTTGTTGATTTTGTTGTGGCGGCGGTGTTTCGTTTTGTTGTTGCTTCTGTTGCTCCTCCCCCTGCTTCTTTTTCTCTTCATCCTCTTGTTTCTGCTTATCTTCTTGCGAAGAAGGTGTTTGGTTCTGTTGATTTGGCGCTTGCGTTTGCTTCGACTGTTGGTCAGATGATGGAGTATTTCCCAGTTCATCAGTGGAGCCCTTTTTAGTCGGTCCATCCTTTGATTGCGAACTTGTCTGAGATTCTTCAGTTTGAGTGACTGCCCCACCACCGTTTCCTGAGAGGGGTACACAATTTACATACGTCTGCCACTGTGCATTTTGGAATGCGAGCCAGTAAATAGTCAAAGTGCATTTTCCGTTGCAAGAGGAGAAGTCCACGGTCATTTCAGACGCTTGGTTCGACCCGTCGGGACCACCCTTGAACTCGTCCTCGCAATTGTCTCCGTGAAGAACCATCTTATCATCCAAGTAGATTTCACAGGGACCGACATGGGTAAAACCACCGCCGCGGTGTCCGACCCATTTGACTTTCCCGTCACTGGGAATGGGTTGCGCAGCTCCAGTATCGACAGTATTGCCCCTTGACCATGTCCAACACAACGTCTTTCACGGACATACTCTTTTCCTCCGCCATTTTCTTGAAAGCGCCACATTGATCTCCTCCACTTCCGATGTCCCAGTAGTTGTCAACCATGGTGATCCAGCCAGGATTAGGGCCGTCATTCCAGATCGGTTTGGGCTGTTCAAGGTATCCGTGTGCATGGGCACGACCGGGAAATACCGCAGACACAACGACCAACAAGATCGCGGTTTCAGTGATCATCGAGTGAGGAAGTTGTTAGCAGACTGCAAATTTAAAAGTGAGGTATGTGTGCGCTGAATAAAAGTAGAGACCTCTCCTAACAAGCACAAGTACAGCAGTACAACGTTAAATCTTTTGATGGGGTAGTAAAGGAATGCTGCCGACGTGCAGCATTCGGAGCATGTGTGTTAGTTAATCAGCGAAATATTGTGAAAGTCCTTACAAACTGGCACGGTTTTCCCAAATGATTACAAGGTACGTCCAATAATCTCCAACCTATCCCGAATTACCTGCCAGAGGTAGTATTGGCGTGCATTAACGAATTGCTATAGACGAAAGACGTACGATTTACAAATATGAACGAACTTTTTAAAAATGTACTCTACCTCGTACAATATATTGGTTCCATTTGGTCGGGGATTACTGTATGTTCGACGTCATCATTAGGAATGAGGAAAGTCAATTTCGGATCTCTCTCGCTTGACCTTTACTACCCCATCCAGAAATTATGCCTTGTGTGGCCGTGCTTGTTCAAGTTCGTGATGGTGTACTACACTATGGACTTTATAAATACATAGGCACATTTGCTGTATATACGTGATAGTGTTTCAAAGTAATATATCCAAGTCTGGCTCAACAATTTTGATTGATCATTCTCTAATGTTGATATTGTGTAATCTTACCTTATTGAGCAGTTAACAAAATTCCTCCTTTGCAAAACTCAAAAATTGGTCGCCAAAATGTCCTCGTCGAGTTTTCAATAATATACACATCTTTGAGGAATTAATAACAAGTGAAACCCTAATTACTTCTTGAATTATGACTTTCGGTTATTCACTTGCTATTTGTATTGGACTCATCGAATTTTGCGTTAAATGAGGCCGATTTAATCAGTGAACTCTGAATAGGCCTCCATTGTACCCTTTACGCAATGCTGGTTATGTTCTTTGGTAGGGGTGCCAAGCGAAAATATCTCAATATGCGTAATTTTTCAAGTATACTGGAACGGAGTGAGTATATACATGAAGAACAGACCTTCTTAATAGCGGCACTTGGAGTTTACGTCGAGATCAACACTCCCCTACGTTTCAATCTTACTCGTCAAAACATTTATCAGTTGGGCTATCTTTTAGACAGACTGCCGCAGTCATTCGGCAACATCACGATGCCACTGCTAATCCGTAATTGTACGGCATGCATGATAACACAGTCATTTTGTACGCTCGCTTGCTTGTTTCGGCATCTTTCCAAAAGATTGGAAAATTTAACAGCTTCTGTGGAGTCCGACTTCTCCATCATGAAGTGGGAATTGGGTGACCAACGTACTGCTCTAACCTCATTACTAGAATGTACTCCGAAGTATATTCCAGGCCAAACAGTTTGACCTACTTCGTAGCTAAATACTTTAACCTTGCTAATAAATACAATAAATGTTCGGTACATAAATTAGATTTAGTATTTTTCAAGTTAAATACTTGATAGCGGCACAATGCCGGTATTAAGATTCTGGAGGGGCCGCTATTAAGCTAATACGGCTAATAGCGGCACATGCCGGTATTAAGAAGATCTGATGTAGAACCCCTTTGAGTTGTCGGAAGTTCCATGATTATGATACGTCGGATAGTTCCAAGTTCGATTAAAACAGACGTATCATAAACCTTGGCAAAACTGTAGTACATGTACGTTAAGAATACGTCATGGTTATCGTTCTCGATTTGTAGCGATATGTGTCGTAGTGTTGGGAAAACAACTGCCGTTAATTAGAGTCAAAGTTACAAACAGATCGGCGAACTTGATTACATACCGGTATTTCCATAATTGTACCATTCAATAATACGGATTGCTGTTCGTTGACGGAATCATATCGAGGCTGATTGTAGCTCGTCATCGATAATGATTACTAATCGTAAACAAAACTACATCACGCAGTTAAGTGCAAAGGACGCGACAAATTGCATCCTTTTGAAGCGCACGTTTCCAAGAGTCTTGGCCCAAAACTATTGCAATCCATTTAGAAAACTGACCATGGTGCCCTTTATGTGTAGAATCTGATTCAAAATAATTTTATATTCTTGATAGAATAAAATCCTGCAAGAAATGTCAAGCGGAGGGAGTACCATTAAGGTTCAACGTGATCCGAATTGAAGTTGTAGCGACGATTAGTGATCCAACTTCAAGATATTCCTCTGATTACTAGTACATGTACAAGATATACACTGTATACCCTCTGTTTTCCGATGGCGTGAATGCAAGTGTCGGTTACAATTCCCACGCGCACAGCGGATAACGCCCATGGTCCACAAACAATCGTTAAAAAAATTGTCGAGTGTGTTAATATCAACGTACTTCGTCTTCCTGAACAATGTGCTCTCTGCTTTGATCGACAGCATCTTTAATCACTTCTCGATTAGCGTCGACGACAACATTGTGATCTACACTTCTCTTTAAGTTGGGGAAGGCTTACAAACTCAACCTAAAAACATGTCAACGACTCAAAACGACGGATTGGACGAACCGAATTATCCAACCATCGAATACGACAATGGCAAGATGCTCATGGCTCATGGCCCCCACGTACTTCACGATCATGTCGCCTCCCGTATGGAGAGAGCACTCGGTAGAGAACTCCCACAGATGGAGGTGCGTTTCAAAGATGTCTCAATCTCCGCCAACATCGTTGTCAAGGACGAGACCGACACCAAGGTTGAGCTACCTACGCTCGCCAACGAACTCCTGAAAAGTGTCCGAGGTATCAATGCCAAGAAGCACACTGTTAAGAAGCAGATCCTGAAAAATATCAGCGGAGTCTTCAAACCTGGTACCATCACGCTCGTGTTGGGT
This sequence comes from Phytophthora megakarya, assembly GCA_002215365.1. Classification (NCBI taxonomy): domain Eukaryota; phylum Oomycota; class Peronosporomycetes; order Peronosporales; family Peronosporaceae; genus Phytophthora; species Phytophthora megakarya. Next base: position 6,377 of record NBNE01001919.1, on the reverse strand, counting down.
CAACCAGGATCCGGTAAATCCTCACTCATGAAGCTTCTTAGTGGTCGGTTTCCGAACGACAAGAACATAACCATGGAAGGCGAGGTGACCTACAACGGCACACCGGCAAATGAATTGGTTCGACATCTGCCACAGTTCGTCTCCTACGTGACGCAGCGCGATACACACTACCCGTCCCTCACTGTCAAGGAAACGCTCGAGTTTGTTCATGCATGTTGTGGAGGAGGCTTTTCGGAGCGTGACGCTCAGCACTATTCAGATGGAACACCTGAGGAGAATAAAGCCGCACTTGATGCCGCCGGAGCCATGTTCAAGCACCATCCCGACATCGTCATTCAGCAGCTCGGGCTCGATCAGTGCCAGAACACCATCGTCGGTGACGTCATGACCAGAGGTGTGTCCGGTGGAGAACGCAAGCGCGTGACTACGGGTGAGATGGAGTTCGGTAACAAGTATGTCATGATGATGGATGAGATCAGCACGGGACCCGATAGTGCTGCCACTTTCGACATCATCGCCACGCAGCGGAGCATCGCCAAAAAATTCCGCAAGACGGTAGTGATTTCGCTGCTGCAACCGTCTCCCGATGTGTTCGAACTGTTCGACGATGTAGTGGTGATGAACGAGGGATATATTATGTTTCATGGCCCCCGTGTCGACGTACTAGAGTATTTCGAGAGTCAGGGCTTCAAGTGTCCTCCTCGCCGTGATACCGCTGATTTCCTCCTAGACCTGGGTACTGACAAACAGGAACAGTATGAAATCACCATGATTTCTTCCAGGAGCGTCCCGTACTCACCTATCCAGTACGCAGACGCCTTCACTCGTTCTGTTGTCTACGAGACCATGATGCAAGACTTCCGTTGTCCAGTCCACCCGAGTCTAATTGAGGACAAGGTGAAGCATATCGACCCAATCCCCGAATTCCATCAGAACTTTTGGCAGAGTACCATGGCCGTAGTACGGCGCCAGTTGACACTTACATCCCGTGATACTGCATTCCTCGTTGGACACTCTGTTATGGTGATCGTGATGGCACTACTGTACTCCAGCACTTTTTACAACTTTGATGAGACCAACGCTCAGCTTTTCTTGGGCATCACATTCAATGCGGTATTATTCGTATCGTTGGGGCAGCAGGCGCAGATTCCGATATTCATGGCGGCTCGAGAGGTGTTCTACAAGCAGCGCCGCGCCAACTTCTTTCGAACCTCATCGTTCGTGCTGTCAAACTCAGTTAGTTTAATCCCTTTGGGTCTTGCTGAGAGCTTGGTCTTCGGGTCAATTTTGTATTGGATGTGCGGGTATGTTTCGACCATCGAAGCCTTCTTGCTGTTCGAGCTGATGCTCTTCTTGACGAACTTGGCGATGGCAGCGTGGTTCTTCTTCTTGTCTTGCGTTTCGCCGGACTTAAACGTGACCAACCCGGTTTCTATGGTATCCATTCTCTTCTTCGTCGTGTTTGCTGGGTTCGTCATCACCAAAGAGCAGCTTCCTGACTACCTCATTTGGACTTACTGGATCAATCCCATGGCTTGGAGTGTGCGTGCAATTGCTGTGAATCAGTACACCGATTCCCGCTTCACTACATGTGAGTACAATGGCATTGACTACTGCACCAACTACATATGACTATGGGCGAGTACACCTTGACGACATTCGAGATACCGACCGAGAAATTTTGGCTGTGGTACGGCATGGTGTTTATGACGGTTGCGTATGTCTTCTTTATGTTTCTCTCCTCATTTCACTGGAGTATTATCGCTTTGAAATCCCTGAAAATGTGACATTGGACTCGGAGAACAAAGGCAAAACGTCGGATGACTACGACCTTATTCAAACACCACGCCTACCATCCACAGGAGAGACTTTTGTGTCGGTAACGCCGGATAGAGAGAAGAACTTCATTCCTGTTACCATCGCATTCAAGGATCTATGGTATACTGTTACAGACCCAGCCAACCCCAAGAACACCATCGATCTGCTCAAGGGTATCAGCGGATATGCACTACCTGGTACCATTACAGCACTTATGGGATCCTCAGGTGCAGGCAAAACGACACTCATGGACGTTATCGCTGGCCGTAAGACCGGCGGTAAAATTGCTGGACAAATGTTAATCAATGGTCATCCTGCCACCGACCTCGTCATCCGCCGATCGACGGGGTACTGTGAGCAAATGGACATTCACTCGGAATCTGCCATCATTCGCGAAGCCCTCACCTTCAGTGCGTTTCTTCGTCAGGGAGTACATGTGTCTGACAGTCAGAAGTACGACTCGGTGAACGAGTGTCTCGACCTCCTGGATTTGAACCCGATCGCTGACCAAATCATCCGGGGCAGCTCAGTGGAGCAGATGAAGAGATTGACCATCGGAGTGGAGTTGGCAGCACAACCTAGTGTGTTGTTCCTTGACGAACCGACGAGTGGTGTGGACGCTCGATCTGCGAAACTCATTATGGACGGGATTCGTAAGGTGGCGAACACCGGTCGCACCGTTGTGTGTACGATCCACCAGCCATCGAGCGAAGTGTTTCGTGTTTTCGATAGTCTGTTGTTACTCAAGCGCGGCGGGGAGACGGTCTTCGCTGGTGAGTTAGGTACGGACGGTAGTGAGATGATCGCGTACTTCGAGTCCATTGATGGTGTGTCGAAGCTGAAAAACAACTTCAATCCGGCGACTTGGATGCTGGAGGTGATTGGTGCGGGTGTGGCCAACAACAACGACGACAAGATTGATTTTGTCAATATCTTCAAAACGAGCAAACAATATGAGCTACTGCAGTCGAACTTGGACAAACAAAGTGTATCGCGTCCGTCGCCGTTGATAGCTGCTCTTGCATACAGCGACAAGCGTGCCGCGACGGAGCTGACTCAAGCGAAATTCCTGATGCAGCGTTTCTTCCGGATGTACTGGCGTACAGCGTCGTATAATTTGACGCGATTCAGTCTCTACGTTATGCTTGGTCTTGTCTTCGGTATCACGTACATCGAAGCAGAATACAGCACGTACGCCGGCATCAACTCAGGGATGGGCATGGTGTATTGCACAACAGGCTTCATTGGATTCATCTCCTTTACCAGTGTCATGCCTATTGCGTCCGAGGACCGCGTCGCCTTTACCGTGAACGAGCGTCTCAGACCTACAATGCACTCTGGTACTTCGTAGCGTCGACAGTTGTCGAAGTTCCCTGTGTGTTTGGAGGCACATTCATCTTTATGGCGCTGTACTACCCTATGGTTGGATTCACTGGTGCTAGCAAGTTCTTCGTGTACTGGTTTCACTTGGCCACGCACGTACTGTGGCAAACGTACTTCGGACAGCTAATGTCGTACCTGCTACCTACTGTTGAAGTCGCAGGAATCTTCGGTATGCTGCTGCAGGAAATCTTTTTCCTGTTCATCGGATTTAACCCTCCAGGAGCCTCAATCCCAACGGGTTACAAGTGGTTGTACCATATCACGCCGCACAAGTACTCGCTAGCTTTGATCGCGTCGCTCGTATTTGGAGACTGTCCAAGTGATGGTGCTGGTTCGGAGATTGGCTGCTAAGTCATGACTGGGTTGCCGCCTTCTCTTCCTGAGAATATGACGGTGAAGGACTACCTGGAAGACGTGTTCCTGATGAAGCACAACGAGATTTACAAGAACTTCGGCTTCGTTATGGGTTTCATCGTCTTGTATCGACTTCTTGGGTTGTTGGCACTGCGCTTTGTTAACCACCAAAAGAAGTAATTACCTCAGATAGTTAAGAACGACTACAACCTGCACAATATTATTTTGTTCCGGATCATGTTATACGTGTAGTTGGTCTTAAGTTGTGTACCTTTGCATGAGCACAAAACACATACCGGTTTTCTTGAGTATTAATTTGTGTTGGTTCACGTACGCCAACACATATTATTGGTTTTGATAAGACAAGAATAGTTAATGGTAATCGTCAAGCAAATCGGGAAGCCAAGATCTCTCCTGGACAGCAAGAACTACTGCCCCTACTGCGCCAAGCCCAACATGCTGCACACGACGTAATTTGTAGAGATTCAGAGGACGCCGTTTGGTTGAAGGATACTAACATTGTCGTCGTCGAAGTTATCACCATCAAATTTCTAACCAAAATGACCGAAGTGTTAGCGTTCAGTCTCAATTTCTGAGAGGGAACAACATTGCCGATGACGACCAGGAAGAACGAAGGTGGAATTTAGCGGATTTTTTCGAGAAATTGAAGACTAAATACTTTGTCAGCAAGCTGATAAGGACCCAGTCGTTTTTCGCTCTCGATAAAGTGGATAATATGGCGTAGCTCCGAGTACACTCGCTCGGGTGCAGGTAGCTCCACTGGCTAAGACGCGCAGTGTCTTGTGGACTGTGCCCTTTTGTGCTACCCCAGATTCTCCTCACTCAATTTGTGGAGGATTGAATTTATTATATAGATACCGGTACATACGTTCAGCGAGAAAACCTGCAGATCGGCAAGATTTATTACATAGTTATGTACGACGTTAGGTGTTTCATTCAACAATTCAGATTGTTAGCTGATGACGCGACTATATCAAGACAGAATTGCAGCTCGTAATCGATGAACCGTAGCATACCGTAAACTACCAATATATTGATCAATACTCTAGAAGATTGCTGATGCCCTCCGGTGTCCTCCTCGCAACAGGCTTACCTCGTAACGTGCGTCTTCGTATTAATAAACGGCGTTGATGTGTGGAGTTCACTTCATTTGTAAATATCTGGTCTCCCACTCAGAGCCCACATGAACTTTATAACACTGCATCCTCCAAACAGTTCACTTTTGAGCGAAGACATAGTTTTCAGTGTGACGCAGAGTTCCAGACGTGCACGCACCAATGTGCACTACGCAAGAACTACCAGTTCGCACTCCATCCAAGACTCCAGCAAGAAAAACTCCAGCAAGAAAACTTCACGTGAGACCAAACAAGACTACAACTTAGGTATGCGTTGGCATAAAGAAGAGATTACACAGTTAATCCGTCTGGGTGACAAAATTAAACAAGAACAACGTCAAAAAGCTCGGCAAAGGTATCGAGACAAGAAGATCCACTTGAAGCTCATTCTCCAAAAAGAGATTCGGAACCTACACAACGAAGTTCAAGCTCTGAAGAAACGGACTCGCAAAAAAGCAATTGAAGTAGCTGTTCGTTCATCCAATACAGTGTGGAATGCAGCAGTGCGATATTTCAACGTTTTCCAGCATTGTCTCCGTCTGCCGATACGGTCCAATATATCAGGAACACAATTCGACTCGTTACTCAATTTTGTGCGAGAAACCACAGCTCCAGACGTGTTGAGCAGTGAGGGTTACGGCCCAGAGGCACTAGTAAGAAGTTTGAATGTCTGGCAGAAGTTTGATGGTGTGAACATGGAACTGGAAGAAATGGTCAAGTGGTCAAGATTTCTGCAAATGTGGTGGTTGCAACAACAAAAACGACAGCGACAATCACTGAACAAACGCTGAAGGATGTTTTCCCGTATCTTGTTGTTGCTCGAGCCGGTGGTTCAACGCTCTCTTTGGTTGAGCAGTTGTGCGGTCAACAAATTATCCTGCTCGGTTCAACACGGTTTGTGTGGGATCGTGAAAGTGACCGACTGGCAAGTATTATTTCCGAAAGTGACATGCTAACACCCATGCTGTATCTTCTTGGAATTCTCGAGGATGCATCTCTAGTCTTCGAACGCACTACTTGACCGTGATTTTTATAGGACAAGAGTATTGTTAAAGTAGTATCTTTAAATGGAATGGATCTTGAACATTCTACGTTTAAGTAGAAAGCACAAGAACCATTCCATACGAATCTGAGAGCATGGTCTTGCCGATTCTGATACCAATATTCTCTGAAATAATTCATTCTGACGATAACCTTCAACCTAGAATGTTTTGTGCTTGTGCCCACGATAGAATCATATTTGGAGTGATTCAGCCATACCTTACATGTAATAGCAAACTACAACGGCCTGAATTGCTCAGTTTTAAAAACTGTACGGTATTTAGTTGCGAGCTTAAAATCGATAGAAGTTCTGTTGACAACATTAACCCCCAACACTTATCACTCTGCTCTCTGCTATTACACTCTAGGGAAGTATAATTTTTGGTGCTTTAGAACCACAAGACAAACTACTTCGCTCTGAAAAATCGGAACGAACAAGTAAATTTCACAGCCATACTCAGCAAAATAGGAGACCTCTTGTCATTATCGTTATTATATTTCTAACGCATCGTCCAGAAGCAATTCATCTAGCTTTTGCATGCATGTCTGGCAATCCTCTTCTCCCGCTGCGATAATAATGTCGATGAACTCTGTTGTAGCTGGAGCTACGTCGTGTAGCGGTTGCTAGGGTCTAACCTAGCAACA
>NBNE01001918.1:0-10522 GCA_002215365.1 Phytophthora megakarya | reverse complement strand
AGACCGTCGCTTGAATCGGATTCCTGGTCACGCAGAGAAGAGGAAGAAGATGAGGGGCGAGGCATACGGAAAAAGGGAAGCTTCAGCATTTACCATGAGCAGGCGTGCTCGTTACTTGTGTGACAATCACTCTTTCGAAATGGGCGGCTGAGACTGATCGAAGAATGCCACGCGTTTGCTAAAGGGGTTACCCTGTAGCTAAGCTTACATGAACATTTGACCATTGCAACAAACACATAAATTAAAAGCAACATTTTATTTTGGCCTACAACTTCAGCTATAACATGCTCCTCTGCAACCTGATATCATCCAGCAGCAATTGGTTTGATACCGTAGTCCTCCTCGACATACTTTGCACTCTGAAAATCTAAGCTTGAGACGCAGCACAGCGACGGATGCACACACGCTAGCAATAAGTGACTATTTAACTTATGGGTGTTCCTGGTGCCCCACGAGTGACTACAGCGTTTTCGTAGCATTGCCTTCATCTGTTCCTCGACTGTGGGAACGGCATGTTCAGCCTCGAAATAATGGATAACGGCGGGTACTCAACTGAAGTAGCAACTTCAGTTCCGGCAACACGTGCCTCTCACTTGCTGTAGGCACGCGTCGCGCGTGCCTACCTTTCTACAACCGCTGCCTTGCCTCAACGAGCTGCTGGAAATATCGTCTGCAGGTGCGAGTCGTGTGTACAGTACACTACTATTATACTGCAGCTTCAAGTGTCGAGCGAGATCTTCCAGTATGGAGTAAACTTTATAGACGCCAGCAGCATGCGCTACCGACCGTCATACGCTGCGTTAAAACCTGCTTTTCACAAGGCATGAAGCTGAAATGATCGTCTTTCATCGGCAAAACGCAATCGCCGCTGATGCTGCGTCAACACTGTTGACGCAGCATCAGCGGCGATTGCGTTGACTCAACAGCCGCATCTTGGAATTTGTATGCTCATCTATGGGGCAGAACTTCTGGGACGCCATTCGCCTGGTTTAACACGCACAGGTTGTTGAACTTTGTCTCACAACCCGCGTATAGCGATGTCAGGCCAACACTGCTTCAAAATGCACCAATCCTGCACAGCTATTCTTCAAAACGGATATTTATCTACTCTTCTATCATCTACCCTTTATTATCGAATCAAATCTGACGTGTATCATGTATCGCAGTGTCTCGAGTCTGATTGGGCAAAAGCAAGCCGCCAGCTTTATCCAACAATCGCCCGGTCGTCGGGCAGTCAACGGTGTGCACCACGCCCCAATATCCGCGTGTGTGTGGCCTGTAAAGAAAGGGAGACCGCAATCGCGAATCGGTCCGACTCGACAAGCATCCGCAGAGCATGACGACGCTGGACGAGGACTGGGAGGAGTGGACTCCCGAGAAGGGCTCGTTCGTGACCCACATGCTGGCCGGTTCGGCCGCCGGCGTGGCTGAGCACGTGTCCATTTTCCCCATTGACACGGTCAAAGTGCGTCGCCTGCGTCTGTTGCATCTACTTACGCAGGTATTAACCGCTCGCTGTCGACGCAGACGCACATGCAGTGCCAACGCTGCCCCGTGAACGGCAAACCGATCAAGTTGACGGCCACGCAGACGGCGCGGCAGCTCGTGGCGGAGGAAGGGCCGCTTCGTCTCTTCCGAGGCGTCAGCACCATGCTCGGCGCGAGTTTGCCGGCCCACGCCGTGTATTTCTCGGTGTTCGAGGCGGCCAAGAAAGCGCTGGGAGCAGACACCAACACGCTGACGCCCATGGCCTCAGGCTCGGCTGGTGTCATTGCGACAGTGTGTCACGACCTCATCATGACGCCCATGGATGTATGTCGCCATCTGACAGCTGCAGTGGGCAGACGCTGACGTTGCGTTGCTTGTCCATGTTGCTGCAGGTTATCAAGCAGCGTCTTCAGTTAGGATACTACAATGGCGTGGCAGACTGCTTTAAGACGGTGGTGATTGATTGCGTCTCCGCCACTGTATCAAAGTTACTAGGATTTCTTACACTTTTGTGATGCATGCTCAGGTTATGAAACATGAAGGCTTGCGCGCGCTGTATATTAGCTTCCCCACCACGCTTCTGATGAACCTGCCGTACAGGTACGCCTTGTAACAGCATTGCAACGTTGGGTTTTGTACTGATGCTCTTGTTTACACGTTTAGTATGATTATGGTGTCTACGAACGAGACCTTCAAGAAGATTTTGAACCCGTCGGGAGAAATGAACGTCTCAGCTTACATCACCTCTGGCGCTGCCGCTGGGGCATTGGTAGGATTGAGCACTGGCGAATGTGCTTGCGTGCTGCATTTATCTGACATTAGGTGAATGCTACTGGTAATAGGCTGGAGCGCTAACGAATCCGCTGGATGTGGCCAAGACCCGGTTGCAGACTCAGTCCATGATGATGGCAGAAGAACCTTCGGTAGGAACCCGCGCACCCTCTCGCGTGAAGTCGGCTTCGATGTCGCCTCGCTTCTCGAAACCAGAGCTTCAGGTTCTTGTGCATCCCGCTCAGGGCCTTTCTTGCTTACATTGCTCCTGTTTTTTGCTGTCTTATTCATAGTGTCCATCTCGTACACGTTGTGCGCAGCTCCAGACGCGCGGCGTATCCATCACCGTTCCTTCTTCATGTTCGATCAACGGCGGCCGCCCCGGAGTACGTGGCACACGTCTTTTAATTGATTTATCGCGGATTCTAATGAGGTGGCATTGTTTAATAGGCAGAACCAGTTTTGCGTCGGCAATACGCCGGCTTGATGGACGCGTTGCTTCAGATCAAGGCACAGGAAGGCTTTGCAGGCTTCTTCCGAGGCGTATATCCGCGTTTGTTGGTGCATGCGCCTTCCGTGGCGGTGTCGTGGACAACCTTCGAAGTATTAAAGAAGACCCTAGACCGGATGGGAGGCAGCGGCGACTAGTACCTATCTTTTGTCCATTTGAACCATTACTACAACGCAAAGTTTATGTCCTGAACTGCGTCAAGGAGGTACACGCAGAAGCCCAGTGACCGGAGAAGCATACAAAGAGCGAAAGTATCGTGCGATCGCCGCTGGGCATTTGACCAAAGGGAAATATATAGAGTTACAACGAACTGGAGAGTCTATTCTTGCAGACATGTCAACTGCGTCCGTCGTCACCCACCAAGATTGTAACGACTCGTTATTTAGCGTTCGGCTCCTTGGTACGTGAAGCAGAATCGTCGACAACCTACTGCAATATATTCAGGTGCGTGCTGTTGTGTGCGATCTCGTGTTTTGTTCGAAAGCAGCTGACAAGACAAGCATGGTGGAGTGTCCTGGGATTGGCGTCGCAGCGTCACCACCGACGGACTCGAAGGACTATTCGTTGGCGAACGACCAAGTTGTTTCGAGCATTGAAGAAGTCAACGGTGCAAGCTTATCCCCCCAACAACCAAAGGCGAACTACTCCAAAACTTTCATTCGAGCGAATTCCGACAGCAATATCCGAGGCGCGGTGTCCCCTCTTCCAAGTACAGCAAGAGGCTTTTGTGGCGTCGATCATACTAACGTCCTCAAGCAGAATCTGGCCAAGAGTCGAAGTTTGAAATCTGCAGAGGAGAACGATACCTTCCTGAATGCGTCGATACAGCTCATGCATTTAAATGGAGAGGCCCGACAACATGTACGTCAGCTGTGGACTTCGGTACAACGATTGGGCCGAGATAACCAAATTAGCGAGGCGGGCATGGATCTCTTGTATGTGGAACTGGGCAACATCCTCAAGACCATGAGTGCAGAGAAGCTCGAGGCCTCTAAGCCTCTTAAAAGCGGGCGCTTGGTCCTGTTAGCTTCGTCTCCGGCGAGTGAACCTGGAACCGTAGGTGGCGGCGCAGCAGTTAAAGCTCTATTTGGTTCAAGATCAACCGCACAGTTGATGCAGTGTTCACTGTCCGATGATCAAAGCAAATTTGAAATGACTCGCATCCGACAAGAGCCTCCAGTCAGTAAGAGCAATACGAGTACTCCACCGAATCCACCAACGTCGAAGTTGGCCAGATTTGCGCTGCCTTCGACAGCGTCTGTGATGGGGATAATTTCTAATGCGTTTCAAGAAGAACCAACCACTCGAGTTATTCGACTGCAAGGATGCCAGGTCCGAAGGCTTGTTCCGAGATCGCCCAATATTGACATCACTGATGTGGATAATGCAGATGAAGTTGGCGGCTTTGACCGGAGAACGAAGAACCGTCACCGTTTTCAACTGCTAGTACCCTACAAAACGCAGGTGAATATTTTTCCAGACGGAGTTCGAGCTGACGTCATGTTCCCTGCCAGAGCACCTGTGCCGTACGAATCGTTCATCTTCGAAGTCCCAGCACCAAATTCTGAAGCAGTTGGGATTGAAGCATACATGGCTGAAGAACAAGTTGATGACTGGGTATGGGCCTTGGATCGAGTGTGCAGATTTCAGCTTCATCGTCTCGAACATGCTCTTCGAGAAGCTCCAACAATTGGTAAGCACTATTTCAGCGGTTATTATTACCACTCGAAGATTACCATTATTCTAATGTGCGACTGCTTGATCACTCACAAATTCTGCAGAATGCTACCGCGACACGATGCATCGCAATTTCCCTGTGTGTATATCACTCAGTTGGCTTCGTAATCGATTAGATCAGCCAACTCTCCAACGCCGAGCAAGTGTCAATTTGAGCATGATTCAGATTGTTAAAGATCTGTATCGCGACAAAGTGCTCTTGGATGGTCGTCTCTTTAGTGCTGGTAATCCATTCGAAAACGATGACGTGGAGCCGGACAGTGTCTCGGAGGTGGTCAAGTACATGGTGAAAAAAGTTTTGGAGTTTGAGCACGAAACCACGTCACAGCAAAGAGTTCCTGAGGAATCTGGAGTCCCCACATGCCCATCGCATATTCCATTATCCCCTGCACATCGTCTTGCAAAAAACTGCGAAGCACGAGCTCTGGCATTTGTCGAACGAGTTTTGCAAGGAAGTTCTCGAACTCAAAGTGGTGGTGACATCTACGACGCCATCAGCTTTTTCTGCCAGCAAGAGCACGTGTCAATTTGTCCAGTTTCTCAAGACGCCCATCCCGTTCAGATGCGGATCACAACCGACATCCGTAAATGTATTTTCCAGGTGGAAGTTCTTGTTTCCATGCAGTTCAAGGTGATCGAGTTGACACCAAGCTCCCCAACGCATGTTTCACCGAATAACGATGGCGCTTCCTCCAGTTTCAATTCCAATGCGATTAACTCTCCTGGTGATAATTTCCACGAATGGGCGGTGCTCGATGGAAACTTGTCGCGGCAATTCACGTTGGGTCGACTTTCTGCACCCGGCACAGTCACCATTAAGTACATTCCACCAAAGTGAAGATGAAATTGATAGGAGCAAGCAAAAGCAACGTCCACAGTAATGTTAAGCGAGAAATAGGAGAACTCGATCATACTCATCTACAGGAGCTGTGGCACGAGGCTAGTCCGACCATCCAAAAATTGGGGCTTGACGTTCTCCTCCGCAGTCAGACCTGATCCCACACTCGCTCGGCATAGTGGACAAGAACGCTCATGGTCAAACCATTCAGTTACACACTCTTCACAAAACATGTGCGAACATGCGAGCTTGACGGGCTGCTGCATAGTTTCGTAGCAAATAGAGCAGTCCGGCGATCCAGCTTCCACTAGCTCGTCGTGCGAGACATATACCCCGAACTCAAGGCCTAACGTAACAAAAGAGTGCGCCAATACGAAGATACGTCGGCCTTGAGTCGCAAGAATTAAGCCCTGTTCACAAATATTTAAAAACATCAGTCATTTTGTGCGATCAAGCGTTTTTGTGACGACGTAAAATGTTCGTCTACCTTGATGAAGAGGTAGGCAAATGTAAACACATCAGCCATGAACTTAGAGGCACAGAGCTGGTAGAAGCTGCACCATGGGATGCTCGCGAGCAACGACCGTAGGAAGATAGAGCACATCTCGATGATCCCATACAGCTTTCGCTGTAGAACATAACGCAACGAGTCTAGGAAATATTACATGTAGTTGGTAAGATAAAAAACACTTCGTACCTTTCTTCGGTAGAAGGCGACCGTGGAAACTGCCTGCTGAGTTAGTGGTGTCACTGTTGTAGAACTATTGTCTTCGTCCGCTATAATTGTGGCCAGGCCCTGATCTGCGTTTGTTGCTACTTCACCTCTATTTTTCCTTTCGCAGTGGAATCGGTCCGACTTGGCACCAGCAACAAATGCCTTAACTACGATGCTCCAAAGTCGAATTAGAAAATCTGTAATATCATCAAACAAAATACACAAAACATATTTAGACGGCACAGTTTCTCGGTTTCAGTGTCAACGAGGTAGACATACCGTTGACGAGCACCGTCCAGAGTACCTGCCAGAATATACCTCCGGTCGAGAGAAACCCGTTGTCGCTGTCGCTACCATGCGTCGTTTTCGACTGGAGAATCTGGGAAAAGTGTTGTAGTGGGTTCGGCTGCCCATCCACAGAGCAAATTGCCACCATATCAATCGCACACATCACTACAATACCAAGGAGATGCCACGAGTTGGCTTTGTCCTTCAGCGCAACTTGAGCTCGCACGCGCTGGTCAAGTCCCATCACCGCCACCGTGCCGACGACAAACACCAAAATTCCTGTAGCGTGCTGGTACGCGAAGTAGATCAAAAAGAGTGCCACAAATGGCAGCGAATTGTGGCATCGTCGGAAAAGTGCCTGTAGTTCATCCATCGCCGTCTGGTCATCGCTCTCATCCTCCGAATTTCTTCTCCCTGAAGCATTAGCCGCCTGTACAGTCGATCGTGTAGCAGAATCCCCAGTTTCCATCTCTGTAGTTGTAGGTTGGGACACTTGTTCAAACTCTCCACTAGTTGACATCGAGTACATCGAGTTTGAGCTCAGTCTTTGTCTGCTTCTCGGCGGAGACGCATCTCTCCCTCTGTCATCTCCTTCAGTAGGTAGGAGCCTCCCTGTCTCGTCGCTTTCAGCTGCATTCTCCTCCATCGACGCTGAGTCCTGTCTCCCCGCTGCAAACCCTCTCCAGGGCGGCGTCTGGCTGTTGAAATCCTGAAAAAATTGGCCAATCGATAGATGAGGAAGCGCTTGTAGCAGTCTCGAGCTCACTGCGTCGCCGCTCACTGGGGTACTCAATGTGGCGGTCACCAACCTCTGTCTCAGCAGCTCAGCGTCCTCTGGAATGTGTTCTGGGTCGAAAGATGCGCTGTTGCTGCGTCCCACGAAACCTCGAAGCGCAGACGTGCGTCTCTCCACCTCAGCGTCCGACGTGGAGCGCTGCATGTGGCTGTGGGGCCTCGGCAAAGCGTCCACGGTAGAAGAACCGGAGCCTGATACACCCATATTTGGACTACTATTGCTTGGCACAGACAACGTTCCAGGAGATTCGACCGATGTGGACGTGGACAGAAACGTCTCGGGGTTCACGTTGACGGTTGGGCCACTGCTGTCAAGTTCCTGTGCGTCGCTTTCGCCTCCAGATACGAGGTCACACCCCTGGGCCATTATGAGAAGAAGAATCTAAAAATGACGACTAAAGAGTGACATGGCACTAAGGTGAAGAGCTCATACGATTGGATCCAATCAATCTATAATCGCTGGCTTCAATTTTTAGTTTCGACATACGACCCGCATGTCAATGGAAAACTGTGGCGAGAGATGAATGAACAGTGATGTGGACGGAGCCCCTTACTTTTGCTGCCTGTACTGAAGTGAAGGTTTAGCAAACTGTAAATTTCGAAAGCCGATCGTTTGTGGCTGCACAAACTATTGCTGCACAGAACCATCCATGCAATGGTTGCAACAGTGTTCAGCCCATTTTCAAGTCACGACTAAACCTCTGAAGGAAAACTGTATTAATACATGTCAATGCCCAATGCTAACTCTTGTACATGACCATCTCTACCTTTGCAGCTCCTTGACTTCCACTTGCCCCGACGACTTTGTCTGCACAAAGCTGACAAAGGCGTCACTCTTCAGAACGGGGACACTAATCGTGAACGTGGCATCCTCAGCGTATGCCTGCAATATAAACTCCGCAGTGAAGTGATCACATGCTCGCTTAACCACGTCAACGTGCGCAAACGCTGTACGGACACGGAGCAGCTTCGTCGGCACCTTGTCGACGATCTCCGCTTGCTCAATTATCTCTTGCGCCGCAGCTCCATAGGCTCGGATGAGTCCTCCAGGCCCCAGTTTCACTCCACCGAAGATACGCGTCACCACCACACAGACGTCCACCAACTGCGCGCGTTGTATTGAGGCTAGAATGGGACGACCGGCTGTGCCGTGCGGTTCTCCGTCGTCCGAACATAATGCGCGTCCGTCCATGGTCAAGCAGGCGTAGCAATGGTGATTAGCGGTCGGGAACTTGTTGCGCTGCGTCTCCACAAACTGTTTCACCATCTCCGACGCTGCGTTGCCTCCTGCTAGCGGCCATGCTGCCGAGATGAAGCGGGAGCCTTTGCGCTTGGCGATCTCGTGCTGCACGGCGCAGCGGATGGACTTCCTGGCCGCCATGTGACGTGGTCGCCTGGAGCAACTTTACTGACTGGCACGAGCGCAACTTAATGTGCACAATACACACCAAAGCACGTAGTACACGTAGTTTGTAAAGCGAACTTAGCTATCGGATTG
The DNA here is from genome assembly GCA_002215365.1 of Phytophthora megakarya. Classification (NCBI taxonomy): domain Eukaryota; phylum Oomycota; class Peronosporomycetes; order Peronosporales; family Peronosporaceae; genus Phytophthora; species Phytophthora megakarya. The sequence continues at coordinate 1,881 of NBNE01001918.1, read as the reverse complement.
GACAGGTTTAGATTGCTTTGGCAAACAAGGGACTTTTGCCAACACTTGGCTAAATTCCCGTCATTATGTCAAAACTGGCAGGTAATTTGTCAAGCCTTGGCTAAATCCATTCACGTGTACTGATTGGCTCAATCCATTCAACGCCAGCCACGTAGATTCTTTGTCACTTTGAAAAGAACGGATCATCCAAACCGTGGACGAATGCACCGTAAAGGATGTACAAGGGCGGCCACTAACACTCCGTGTGAAAATGGCGTTCACGACGAGAACAGAAGCCACAGAACACATTCACGATTTCGTCCTTGCGCAAGGGAAGCGCTTTGTTGAGTCTGAAAACGGCTCAGCGATTCCAGCACGACACCTTAACCCCGTAGGGTTTTTCATGCACTATATGGAGTCATTTATGGAGAAAAAGTTGGAACGATGACAGCAAGGGACTACGTGGCTCGATGATGGAAAAGTGATACCGAAAACCAATTAGCCAAAGAATAGAGACAGTCTGGTTTTCATTGCGTGACAAAGAGTAGCCCAACCAAGGGTTACGTGTATGATACGAGGTCAGTGATAGCTGTTCGGAGGTCGTGGACGTCTCGACGAAGATATGTGAATGTCCTTTCATGCGTCAGTATGGAATTCCTTGTCGCCACTTTATTTCGGTGCTCATCAAAATCAAGCAGTTCCACACTGTATATGAGGTTTTTACGGCTGCTACATTGTGACAAACTACGTTGCCATGCACGACGTTGAGAATGACCAAAACTTCAAGCTGCCGACCCATTACGACCCGGACACCGCGGTCCTTGAACCCGTGCGGGTGGTGACGATAGTGTGATGAGGCAGTTTCCCAGTTTTCAGGATAGACTGATTTTGGAGTGCGACAATGGAAATCCGGAGATCTTGATTGGTGGAGGTGGAGCAGATGGTGTGACGATTGTGGAAAGAAAGTTGGATGTGAGTGGTGAGTGTGTGGAGAGCCAAGGATGGGCCCTTAGGTTCCGGAAGCACGCGTTGCAGTGATGTACACTCTGGAACCCACATGTGCTCGGTCCGGAGCCGCCTCCGTCTGAACATAGGTTGCCAAGAAGAAGCTTAAATTGTCTGCGTGAACGTATCGCGGCAGACAACCTGTATTGCCTTACCAAGTATCATCACTTCAGACTACAACACCCCAATACACCGCAAGACACCTCAAGAAAGTCAAGAATTACAATGTGTAGATTATCCATTGCCCAAGAATACTGTGTGAATATGTTACGACTACGATGGAATGCGAATGAACCTAGAAACCAACGATCCTGCCCCTCATAAGTCTGAAACGAGCCTCTTCCTAGAGAATTTGGGTACATTCCAAGCCTGGTTTCAGAGATAATTACCAAGAGCATTCCCAAGCTACCAAGACATCAGAACAACAAACCTAGATGTCCTACGACTGTGCGTGATATGTGAGACCAAGAATCCTGTGAATAGGAGACCAGTTTCAGAGCAGAAGAGACGACCCGAAGGCGTGGAGGTCCAAGTTTGACCACAGCGATGTACACCCACCCTATACAAAGACCAAGTGAATTCCCCCAAAGGTATACAGAACACAAGATATTACCGGAATGATTTAGAACGACGAAGTATAAGAGTGATAAACAGAGTTAGTTTTACCAAGTTAAGCGCAAGTCGAATTCGTTCGGGGACCCGCTAGCGAGGGCGCGTGCTGAAGGACGCCGCGTACTTCCTCAGAAGTTTCAAGTCGAAATTGCCAGTGAGGATCGGGCGCGACGGCGTTGCAGAGTTGATCCACGGCATTCCATTTCCCAGTTGGGCTCATTGAGTGAAGGTATGGGTAGGGTTCCCATTTCATGTTAACGATTCTGCTTGAAGGGTTTAGTAGTC
>NBNE01001917.1:0-10523 GCA_002215365.1 Phytophthora megakarya | reverse complement strand
TTTGCTCTGGCTAAAGGCACCCTTCACTAGCAATTGCAGATTATGACGGCTAGGTATTGGCCACTTGATATGTGCTGCTAGTATGTTATGCCTCAACTTTGTAGTGCAAGATGTATGAAGTCTTCACTGATTGATACAAACACTTCTGTAATACGATACTCAACTCGGTGGGAAAGCTGATGTTTCTTACTGAGTACTTACTGCTTCCGATTGAGATGCACTCACCCATGATTTCTTGAACCACAAGTCCGGTCTCAACGGCGAATAAGCCATACTGTAACTAGTTGGGAAATCATGCTGCTTCAAAATCTCTTATGGTGACCGTGAACACGGTAGAATGTTTGAACCGGGTCGTAGTTCAAGAATGCCTGCTCGATAGAACACGTTTCGATGTGGTAAATTTCGGTGTTAGAAATCGGCATGTTCGTTCACATCAAGTTTATTGTTTGGTTTAATGTCCTCACACTCTATCGGTCTTCAGTTGACCACGAGGATGCCATACATGTAGTTTGTTCATGTTTAAACGGCGACGCCATTGGGGACGCCGTTGGTCTTACCCTTCGCTGCCGCCTTCACTTGAATGCCAGAAAACTTCCAGGCAGACACCGCCTGCGGGTTCACTTCAATGTCGTACAGGTTCGTCGCCGTACCCGAGAGACCCTGAACAGTAACACCGGTGATCTTCGCCTGGCTCGTGGCCGCTCCAGTGTAGCCGCCCCTGGACTTGCTGTAATCGGAGTGAACCACAATGGCATTTCTCACGTTAGACAGCTCGTTGTTAATGAACTTGACGTTGTTAACGAGACCCTTAAGACCGATAATGGTCTTGATACGGAGCCCATTGTCACTGTCGTGGATGTGGTTGCCCTGCACGGTAAGACCGTCCACGGTCGTAGTACGGTCGACATTGTTGCCACCGAGCGATCCGACCGAGATACCGTGGCTGTTGTAGCAGTGGTTGTTCGTGAAGAACGTGTTGGTACTCGACTGCATGGCGAGACAGTCATCCTGGTTGTAGATCGTGTTACCCGTGATGGTAATGTGGTCGTTGCAGCTCAAGTCGAATCCGTCCGTGTTCGTGGCAATGCCGTTACCCGCTCGGGAGTCCAGCGTAAGGCCACTGAGGGTTGTGTACGCCGAATCCACGATGGAGAACGTGCGGTAGGGCGCGTTGAAGATGGTAAAACCGGAAAGAGTCGAGTGAATAGCCTTGTGCACTTGGAAGAACACCGGACGGGTAATCTGCTGTCCCTGCTTCCAGTACCAGGCACCCTGACCATCAAGCTTGCCGTTACCCTTGACGGTGACTTGAGTTCCGCTCATCGTGACAAGAGGACCGTTCCACTTCAACGTGCCGAAGGTAGTGGTGTCGGTGAACTGGATGGTAGATCCAGTCCTGGCCCCGCTCAAATCCAGCGTCACACCGGCAGGGACACTCAACGGTCCGACATTGATAGTGCTGCAAGCCGAAATGTCGGTGCCCTTCTTGTACGTGCCGGTGAGGTTACAGTTGCTGCTTCCCTGTTGCTGCTGCTGAACCGGGTTACCCTCAGCTTCTTGACGCAACATGGCCGAACCGTCCACAGTGGATGCAAGGAGAGCGAATGCAGTGAGCGCAGCGGAAGTGAGCTTCATGACTTGAATTTGGGCTTAGAGGCTGTATTGGATGTGCTTCACTGGAGGTGAATTGAAAAATGAGGTGATGCCCCACTCACCGATGCAAGGAGAGCGAATGCAGTGAGCGCAGCGGAAGTGAGCTTCATGGCTTGAATTTGGGCTTAGAGGCTATATTGGATGTGCTTCACTGGAGGTGAATTGAAAAGTGAGGTGATGCCCCACTCACCTGCGGGAGTCAACCTTGACCACGGGTCAGGGCGAAAGTTTGAACTAGGCTGAGCCGAAGCACCTCACTTGAGGAGAAACTGTTGTGTACCTAGCTCTTGTTCGACTCAACACCACAAATTACATCATAAGATAGACGCACTCGGGTTTTATGTAGTGGGGCAAGTGTGGATTGTAGCCGAACAACTCCAAGAAATGATGAAAAGGTACTTTCCAACAATGTCTTGTGTGGGGAAATGTTTTGTGCTCATTTTCCAAACCAGGGGAGTGGCGTGGCGGGTTAGCTTGTGCGATGAGAATTCGGAAGTGAGACCACGACCTCATTTCTCTCGCCTACTCTATATATAGAAGCACTGCGACATCGGGAAACATTGCTTCCGTCGCCTACTGTCTAGCTCTGCTATTCTCTGTCTCCGTAACCTACCATGGAGTTGTGTTGTAAATGCTACAAAGCAAGGTTATGTAGTGGTTGTTTTCACACAAGTGGTTTTGCGGAAGCGGACAGCCTAGATTCGTTCGTGCTGACGAAAACTTGTTCATGGATTAATACGTTCAACGAAATGCATTCATCGTAAGCTCTCGATCCACGTACATACGGCATCGCATCAGTGCCATTTAACAAACTTAGATGGCATACATGTATCAAGTTTGTAATAAGTATCTTACATGACGCAATTGTTGTATTCGGTACAAGCTCCGGAACCTGTCAGCGCTAGGCCTCGAGTCGAGCTTGGAGCAGCGCTGCGAAGAATTCCTTTGAGCCTGGCCATTTCACATGTGCACCACTGCCTACATCAAGACAATCCAACATACATACAACAACGGTTTAACATACAGTAGTACGTCACCTATCGTGAAGTTTCAATACTATTTGCCTGGTTCTTGATAGCGAAGCCTTATCAAAGCCCGGACAAACAAGCCAAATCGACACTATGAATTAGTCCTGTAATCTACAAACGTTTGAGAGCCAGCCATTAGTGGACACTGGCACGTCCATTGCCAGCCCAACAATGTGGTAAACACTGCAAAACTGTATGGTAGAGTACTGTACGTCGTGCAGAGTGCAGAACGAACATTGCTCTCAGACTGGGACTCCCAGTATCGTGCTATCTCCTCGAAATGGTAGTACATGAACTTAACGGATAAAGCTATGCACCACCATGGCACCTTGTTTGTATGATTTCTTAGGCCAATGTGGTACAGTATAGCGAACACGTACAATGAATGGAGTGCTTTACCAACTACGTATATGGCTGGAATCGCTGAGACTTTTGGCTTCGTTTCAATTGTGAGCACTCATCTAACGTCATCAGCAATGTCGCAAGTTGGGTCCAACGTGACGATGGATTAATTGAAGACATCCTTTTCGATGAAACGGGATACAGTACCTAGGTATCATCATTGTTAATTCTTCTCCTTAGTGAATTTCTGAAACGAGTTACTTGCAAACCGAACAAGAACTTAGGTGTACATCAAATTCATTTTATTGACTCGGATCCCACATTCTATCAGTCTGCAGTCGACTCTGGAGCAGTCAATTCACAGGACATGGAGTCCAGACTTTTGTCTTTAAACGGCAAGACTGTTGGGTAGACCAGCAAGCGTACCCTTGACCGAGGCACTAACCTTGACACCCGAGAATTGCCAGTCCGACACAACCTTGGGGTTCGTCTTAATGTCGTACAAGTTCTTAGCAGTACCAGTCAATCCCGCGACCGTCACACCAGTGATCTGCACTTGACTAGTGGGAGCGCCCGTGTAGCCGCCCTTCGCCTTGCTGTAGTCTGAGCGGATAACGATTGCGTTTTTCACGTTCTTAAGCTCGTTGTCGACGTACTTCACATCCGACACGAGGCCCTTCAGTCCAATAATGGTCTTGATACGGAGACCATTGTCACTGTCAACAATCGTGTTGCCCTCAACAGTAAGGCCCTGTACCGTCGTACCCTGGTCAACCGTGTTGCCACCGAGCGAGCCCACTGAGATACCATGACTACCACAGCAGTAGTTGTTGCTGAAGATGGTGTTAGTACTGGATTGCATGGCGAGACAGTCATCCTGGTTATAGATCGTGTTACCAGTGATGGTCACGTGATCGTTCTTGGTCAAACCAAAGCCGTCCGTGTTCTTGGCCAGACCGTTGCCAGCTCTAGAGTCAATGGTAAGACCCGAAAGTGTTGTGTCCTTGCAGGTAACAAGGCTGAAGGTGCGGAATGGCATGTTCTTAATCGTAAATCCGGACACCGTGGAGCTGATGACGTTCTGGAGACGGAAGAACACCGGACGCGTGATCGCCTGGCCTTGCTTCCAGTACCACATACCCTGGCCATCCAGAACACCGGAGCCTTTGACTGTGAGGTCAGTTCCTCCAACAAGGACAAGAGGACCAGCCCACTTCTGTGTTCCGAAGGTCGTAGTGCCCTTGAACTCAATGATGGCTCCCTTCTTCGCCTTGCTCAAGTCCAGCGTAATGCCAGCAGGAACAGTCAAGGAGTCAACGGTGATCGTACCACACGAGGAAATATCGGTGCCCTTCTTGTACGTTCCAGTCAAGTTGCAACCCTTGCCGGTGCCAGTGGTTGGGCTACTCTGCTGGATAGGATCTTGTTGTTCAACTGGATCTTGTTGCTCCTGTTGAGTTGGATCTTGCTGGACGGCGTTACCCTTTTTGCTCTTGCCAGCAGCTTCCATACGAAGCATGGGTGAGGCATCCGCAGTAGCAGCAAGGAGAGCGAAAACGGCGAGGGCGGTGGAGAGGAGCTTCATTGTTGATGAATGTAGTGCGTTTGCCAGAAGAAATTGGAAAGTGAGGACTGAGGCCAACTGAACAAGTGGTTCAACGAATGTCCCCTCAGAAAGCGAGTAAACGGACTTGAGCTAGCAACCGTTAGCTTTGCAACTACAGCATGGCAGATTCAAACTATCACATCTCCCTCTGACAGCAGCTGGAGTCTCTAGAGAGTCAAGAGTTCTGTATCGTTGAAGTGTAATGCGTATCCTGCTTCAATGGTCGACCATCTTAATACATTTTAATCAATGTGCAAATCGTGAAAGCGTCTGCTTCATGGGGACAAGAGACTGGAGTCACTGTCAGCTTGTCACTTGCGATCATACCAAGTGTTTCTAGTGAATCGAACAGCCGATACTGCTGCTTAGACCTCATGGCAGCGAGGAGCGAGTCCACGAACTTGGCCTCCGACTTTCTTCTTCTCGTCGAAATGTTACTCCAAGTAAACTAGAGTCTTAGTATTTCCCACTACTGATACTGTAATCGGCATGCAACACCAGTAAGAATGCCAAATACTCAGTGGTAGATCAACAAAATACACTAGAGCAGCTCCAGGTCACTCAGAAATGCTAAGCAGTCCTGGACTATGGGCTGACATCCGTCGAGCATAAACGATGTTGTTGCTGAACGACTAGCGCGTCCGAACGAAATGTGGACGAGGGACTAAACAGCCACACCATCGTCGATGGCATCGGGTTATCAAGAAGCAAACGTCAGCACATCCCGTGCCTGGCGATTTGCGTTCCGCCCCGTTGCGATCCGGCCACTCGCTTCGAGTAATCCAAGCATCGTTTTGGATTGTACATGTTCGTGTGTGGTCTCCAACGAGGTTCACCAACAAGTTTGGCGATAGTACACCATGAGCGTTGAACACGACAACGCAATACATGTACTTCGGTCTATGTGATGAATCGTGGTGTTTGTTTGCGCTAACGCTGCGTACGAAGTTTTTTCGTCGCACTTAAGTTCCAGGCTACCTCAAAATACGTACATGTAGTGAAAGGTATGCAACTGGAATTGCAGCCATGACACAACGGTGTACGTATTCCCAAAGCTAGCAGCTGTTGCATCATGATTCAAGATATCTACCCATGTACACAAGAGAATAATGTGGATCGCAACGCAGTGTATGTATTACTGATCAACGACCGGGGACCACACCTTCCGTTTGTTGAGGTGGCGCTACATGTACCACCGAAACTTATTCGCTTCAATCATTTACTGCTCATACATTCTCGTCGACTTCGTAGTATGAAAGACCACCGAAATACACAAGATGAATAGAGATCAAAACACAGCACATCAAATTATTTTGTTAGCAGTCCTTACATTCTATCGGTCTACTATAGACCCTTGAGATGCCAATTCACACGATCAAAAACCAAGCTTGCTACGTCTACACGGAAACGCTATTAGGCTGACCAACCGCCTTACCAGTCGTTGAGGCGCTGACGTCAATTCCCGAGAACGTCCAGTCCGACACCACCTTCGGGTTAGCCACAATGTCGTACAAGTTGGTAGCAGATCCCGTCAAGCCCGAGATGGTCACACCTTCAATCGAAACCTGGCTGGTGGCTGAGCCCGTGTATCCGCCCTTGGACTTGCTGTAGTCCGAGTGCATGACGATGGCATTCTTCACATTCGACAGTTGGTTGTCGACGTACTTCACGTCCGAAACCAGACCCTTGAGACCGATGATGGTCTTGATACGGATGCCGTTGTCACTGTTCTGGATGGTGTTGCCTTGAACGGTAAGTCCTTGCACCGTGGAGCCTTCGTCAACAGTAGTGCCGCCGAGCGAACCGATGGACACACCGTGGCCACCGCAGCACAGGTTGTTGCTAAAGACCGTGTTAGTGCTGGACTGCATGGCGAGACAGTCGTCTTGGTTGTAGATTTTGTTGCCGGTGATGGTGATGTGGTCGTTCTTGGTGAGGTCGAAACCGTCCGTGTTCTTAGCGAGACCATCACCATCCTTCGAGTCAAGTGTAAGTCCACTTAGCGTAGTCTGTTGAGAGGTGACAATGCTGAAAGTACGGAAGGGCGAGTTCTTGAGTGTGAACCCCGACAGTGTCGAGCTGACAACATTCTGCAGGCGAAAGAACACGGGACGTGTGATCGACTGGCCCTGCTTCCAGTACCAGGCGCCCTGGCCATCAAGGATACCGGAACCCTTGACCGTAAGATCGCTACCACCAAGTAAGACAAGAGGACCATCCCACTTGGCAGTTCCGAAGGTAGTGGTTCCCGTGAAGGTGATAGTCGCTCCGGTCTTTGCCTTGCTCAAGTCCAACGTGACACCTGCAGGCACCGTAAGCGAACCGATCGTCACCGAACTGCACGATGAAATATCAGTCCCTTGCTTGTACGTTCCCGTGAGGTTGCAGCCACTGCTAGTACTAGTCCCCGTGCTGGTCCCCGTAGTGGAACTGGTGCTGGTACCGGTGCTACTGCTGCTCTGCTGTTCTTGCTGCACTTGTTCGGCTTGCTGCAATCCAGTCTTGCTCTTACCCTCAGCTTCCATACGAAGCATGGGTGAAGGACTGACAGAAGTAGCAAGGAGTGCGAAGGCGGCGAATGCGGTAGATAGAAGCTTCATTGTTCAGTTGGTCGTGTAGTTCAGTTGGTTGTTGGAGGTGCTACACTGGAGGCAAAATGGAAAGTGAAGTCTGAAGTCGAGCTTGATTGAGTTTTGTGCGGCGGTGCCCCTGAATCAATAGGTAAACGTTTGTTTGAGCCAGGGGCCGTTAGATCGCTATGCTGTTCGAACGACCACGATCCTGCTTAAGTAAATGCAGTCGACCAGATGGATCAGTTTGCTGGTCGCTCAGTTCGATCGCTTACTCGTCGCGTCCATTTCTTCATGTCGTTTCACCTGAAAACACGACTTGGCAAACTGCAAACACCACAAGAGAGCAAATCAAAACGATCCAATCGCATCATGACTGTGAATCAAAACGTATCCGACTTTTAAAGATACGTGGAGGTCGCCAACAAGTGTTTTCCCCGAAGGCTGCCGCAACATTGTCGGCTCCACAGTGCTATTCACTTCAATAAATCGACATACTATCGTTTGTGAAGATATATAATAATACGTAGAACTTAGTTTCTCGTGCTCTTTCCCCAGCAAAAACTTTAGTAACTCATCTTACGCTGAATGAGAACATTCGTAAATATCCTTCTCAACGCGCTTTCAATCCATTTGTACCGCGCAAAGCTAGTCGCGCATCTTGCTCTATGGATACTACAAGCACCGGCGACCTTGCGTTCGCATCGTCGCTTCGACTATAATACGTTGTCGCCTCCAAATTATCTTTTCAGCTTTCAAGAAAAGCAGGTGGTACTCCAGTACCCGTTCAAAGATTTTCAAGTGGAACAGAGGTAAGCAAGGTTTTCCTTGAATTACTTCACACTACTTGTACTGTGTCCTTCAACTTCCAGTAGTCATCGAACAGCCGAATACTCGTTGGTAATAATCGTTTTGAATCAAACAAATCTTACATCAAATTATTTGCTAGCTGTCCCTACGCTCTATGGGATGCCAATTCACTTTACGGTACTTACGTCTACACGTCGACGCTGCTTGGCTGGCCCACCGCCTTGCCGGTCTGGGAGGCGCTGACCTGGATGCCTGAGAATGACCAGTCCGACACGACCTTGGGGTTGGCCACGATGTCGTACAGGTTGGTGGCGGAACCCGTGAGACCCGAGACCGTGACGCCCTTGATCTGCACCTGACTGGTGGCCGAGCCCGTGTATCCGCCCTTGGCCTTGCTGTAGTCCGAGTGCATGACGATGGCGTTCTTGACGTTCTGGAGCTTGTTGTTCGTGTACTTGACATCGGAGACCAGACCCTTGAGGCCGATGATGGTCTTGATGCGGATCCCGTTGTCGCTGTTCTGGATGGTGTTGCCGCTCACCTGGAGGCCCTGGACGGTCGAACCCTGGTCCACAGCGTTGCCACCGAGCGAACCGATGGAGACACCGTGGCCACCGCAGCACAGGTTGTTGCTGAAGATGGTGTTGGTGCTGGACTGCATGGCGAGACAGTCGTCCTGGTTGTAGATCTTTGTTGCCGGTGATGGTGATGTGGTCGTTCTTGGTGAGGTCGAAGCCATCCGTGTTCTTGGCAAGGCCGTTGCCGGAGCTCGAGTCGAGTGTGAGACCGCTCAGAGTCGTCTGCTTGGACGTGACAATGCTGAAGGTGCGGAAGGGCGAGTTCTTGAGCGTGAAGCCCGACACCGTGGAGCTGATGACGTTCTGAAGACGGAAGAAGACCGGACGCGTGATCGACTGGCCCTGCTTCCAGTACCAAGCGCCCCGACCGTCGAGGGTGCCGGACCCCTGAACCTTGAGGTTGCTGCCGCCAAGCAGCACCAGAGGACCCTCCCACTTGGCCGTTCCGAACGTGGTGGTTCCCGTGAAGGTGATGGTCGCTCCGCTCTTGGCCTTGCTCAAGTCCAACGTGACGCCCGCCGGCACAGTGAGCGAACCGATCGTCACCGAGCTGCATGATGAGATATCTGTTCCCTTCTTGTACGTTCCGGAGAGGTTGCATCCACTGCTGCTAGTACCGCTGCTCTGTTGCTGTTGCTGCACCTGCTCCAGTCCAGTCTTGCTCTTTCCTTCCGCTTCCATGCGAAGCATGGGTGAGCCGTTGACAGAGGTGGCCAGGAGTGCGAATGCAGCGAACGCGGTGGAAAGGAACTTCATGGTGGAGGCTGTAGTGTAGCTCGGATGCGATGCTTCACTCGAGGCAAATTGGAAAGTGAGGTTTGTGGATCGAGTGGTGCTACGAGTGTCTCTTTGACCAGTAGATCGATGTTGTCATTGAGCCAGGGACCGTTCGTTCGCTACGCTGTTCGAACAGCGAGGTCTGGCTCAAAGCTCTCTGTGGTTTAGTTCCAGCTGGATCGACGTACAAACTGTAACAGACACAAAACAAGTATCTAGCGGAGCTACCAGGTGCTAAACCGGTGCATATCGTGTGTGCGGGCAAAAGTTGCTGACAGGTCAACTTCCTAGACCAACAAGTGTTTTCCCCGAATTTTGAAGTGATTTCCTATACGTAGAAACGTACAAGTGATATTGGTACGTTCTCAGCATGGAGACCAGGAGTACATTTGCACATGTACGTTCAAAGCCAAACATCACATTTCTCGCGACCTGCATGACCTCCGAGCTTGGAAGACTTCGATTAAAAACTTCTTTCTCGTAAATCTTGCTGGTCGCCTCTATTAATGCTGTGCCGCACACGACACAGCGATAAAACGATAGTCGCGCTCGCTTCATTCGAGCCTGTAGACTGTCTTTCGGACCGATGTCGTCTCCGTGAGATCTGCAGCGGCAGAGTGCTTGTCTCTAAACTTTAGATGAGCCAGCAGGTGAAACTCGCAATAGAACGACGCCTGCTGTCGAAACGTAGTGTTCGTATGCTGTTGGCTCAGAAGACTCAAAAATCAAGAGATATTTTCTTGGAGGGAAGTCCGCATTATATCATACAGGCATAAGGTTTCTCTTGAGGCATTCATCAACTCTTCTTCAAACTTTCAAGCGCCTCAATGTTTGTTGAGTCACATTGACTGTCTTGGTGGACACTTTTGCTGGGCCAACGACCATGTGTCACGATCTTACGAAATGTGCCTCGACACTCACCTGCCATCGGGCTATCAGGAACCAGACGATCGTGGCCATCAACTTGTCAACACCCTGATGACTTGGCATTTCTGTTCTTCCGACCTCGTCTCTTGGCGGATTGCCAGCGCCAAGCCACGAGCACCAGTTCGTAAGCGCAACATGGTGGACGGTCGACTGGATTTGAACCGATGTGGCGCGACGACAAGAGTTGGTCGCGCTACGCGAATCGAGCACAAATATGGGAGTATGAAATATA
>NBNE01001916.1:0-10523 GCA_002215365.1 Phytophthora megakarya | reverse complement strand
CATCCCAACCGCTCATTGCGCCCTTCACACTCATTTTCGTCCCAATCCCGTGTTGCCCCTCGTCCCTCATGAGCTTCGTCTCGTGGCTCCATCATCAACCGGTGTCGCTGTGTGACACTGGTATCTGTTACACAGGTACTTGACAATATCCAACTAAGCACTAGCCACGGCATCGTCCATAAATTCTGTTGTCTATCCTTAGTCTAGATTTTCAAGAAGCTATTGAACGGCACGAAGGTGTCCACTCGATGAAGCCAAGTCAACCTCATTAGAATAGAATCATCCACTCGACTGATTGTGAAGTCATTTTTCACTATGTCCAAATTACCGTCCACCGCCGTGTGATTCATGAATTCAGTTTTACAGTCGTCGAAATGATGAAAATACACCAACTTGAATACAGCAAAGTGCAGCCCCAATCATTGCTGCGTGGATAGCCAGGTTTTTTATTGAGCCACAGTTATCGTATCCGCGCGTACAAACCACTAATAGTTGACGAAGCAGTTCCAACATTCAAATGTCCGTTAGCTGTTTTAGCATCCAGCACTGTCGAAAATGTTTTGCCTGTACGATCTCACCATTGAACATAGGATAGAACATTATTTTCGCCGAAATATTGGTAAGTGCTGCGTATCGAGATTTTAGATATTCTAGCGTTATGATGCTTCAGCAAAACAATGTCCCCATAACTTAACTTATGTTCGTACAGCCATTTGTCATTCTAAGTTTATGATAATAATAAATTGTTAGTAGGAACACATCACTCCGCGATCCACTACAAAGTCTGTATTGTTACAATAAATCGAATTACCGATGAACGAAATGTAGCGAGCTTATAAAAACAATTAATTCTGATTAAGCGGTTCGAAATCATTAAATGGAGCTGTATTTTTATAATGACCTCACTTCGGTTGGAAAGTCGAAAGCTGAAAGATCTCGAGAGTTGCAGAATCTTAACCAGGTTTGAGAGCCCTGGACGGCCTAGTGAATGTCGTATCATACGACTTAGCTTTGGGTCTACATATTGACATGGGGCAAAAACAGACTTATTATACTGAGTCTGCATCGACAAACTAATAGCCGAAATGACTACCAACAGGTTTACAGCAACGCCAGGATCTGTCAAGGACAACATGCATTCGGACGGATGCTCCATCCAACACTCGCAAATTAAAGCGGTTTTACAAACGGCATGCAAACTGGCAACGAGACCGAACCATACTCGATATCGATCCTTCTCCAGTTCATTTTTACACTGAAACCATGTCAATAGCATAAAAAGATGGCGAGTGAATGGAGTGGAACGGTCCGTTGACATGTCGGCAATGTAGGAGAAGCTTTGCGGATTTCACACCGTTCTGACAATGCAAAGATTATTGCAGAATGAGAAAGAAGATATCGTGAGACCTATCTTGGAATACGAAGTTTAGACCACAATTCGGCAACTAGCAATAGACAAACTGGAGAAACAACCGTTCTCTCGCACGATGTTTTCAAAGATGTTCAGGACGCAATAGTGGAGGGCTTGACAGTGGTGTATCGTGCGATACAGAAAAGAGCAGTGGTGCCGGAGAGCCTTCTTGAAGCGATCGTGGTACCACTCAAAACGAAAGGAACCCACAATGGATTATTGACCAATTTCACTTCTTAACACCGCTTTTAAAATATTAGGAAAAGTATACGCGGAACGAATACATCGATTCCTGCCACAGATAATTTGTACAACTGAACCAGGTTTTGAGCGTGGTAGTATAATGGCAAAGAGTGTCAGAATGGTTCAGGCGATGCTCAAGCGAGTAATGGATGACTCATAGTTTGATTGGTCTGATTCTCCCTTGATTCTGTGTTTAGACTAGAAAAAAGAGTATGACACACTTGATCGGAGCTTCATCTTAATGTCATTAGTCGGATTTGGATTCCCGCAGCAAATATGGATGTACGGCACAATTTACACACCGGAACGATTGCGAGCTACTTGATGAATGGAGTGGAATCGTCGAAATGGGCAGTCAATTCTGGAATACGGCAAGGATGCCTACTGGCACCATTGCTACTCATACTAGCAATTGTTTTTCTTGGAAGAGCCATTTCTACCCTTTCAGTCATCATCTACATTGCGGAGTGCTGCAACCCGCAGCACCTTAAAATGGTTTAATTAACAGTGTCACCTCAATTATGATGAGGTTGCCCCTAGAAGATTGACGCTGATAATGAGGCATTCACCATTGACCCTGCCATTGTGGTGGTTTGTTTGCTGTTCAGGCGAATGTAAGTTTCGAACACGTCGGAGCACCACCTCCCAAACGGTTTTACAGCGATGCTGTCGGTGCCAGCTACGAACAATACTGAAGCACCGCCACTACGTAATCAGTGAGTTCCAGAATGTTGTGGGTCTTCCCCTATTGTAGTCGTTACAGCTTTGTGAGTTGTGCGATGTCCCGTACTTGAACGATTATGCCTGGGACAATGGTACAAAGTGGTTCCTTGGACGGAAGTTGGAGTGTGCGATGGTGTTGATCGAGCAACCATGTAGCGTGCATTGGACATATCCACGAGAAGCCTGAACGACCAATAGATCTGAAAGTGCCTTGTTTGAGTTGGTCATTTTTTCAACTGCGAAATTTGACCTTGGCTTCAGTAATTTTGTCATATATGTAGCATGGATTACCTTTGTTGTCAAAACATGTGATGTCGGCACGAGTCAGGATAAACTCGTAAACCTTTTGGCCGACTGCGAGATATTCGGAACTTCGAAGCAATAGGAAAAACATCAAGACCGCTGCCCCCAAATGACACGATGGTGGGGTTGGCCGAAGTCAAGGGATTTGTGCATTGTGCGTAGTATGGAGAGTGTGGCGGGTGATTTTCTTGTACTTCCAGTATCGTTGCGACGCATGCCGTTGATGGCAAGTTTGTGTCCGTCTGAGAGTCTGACTGGGTATCCAATGCCAAAACGATGATGCCACGATATGTATATGGGTTTGGCGATGACATCGAAGCCGCTTTTCCCTTGATTTCCGTATTCCATCTAAATTGATAGTAGTGCACTCCAAAGAGGACGAGTTGATAGGAATGCAGATTCGTTTGAGGTGGCAACCAAATGGCAAATTTGAGCATTTCGCACCACACTTGCTATTATTTCCATGTTGTATAATATTTGATGCCTGACGGTTGGGCCAGTAACCGGATTGAAGATCTTGGAGAAGGTGAGATAGAGCTTCTTCTAGGTCAACTGTACTGGAAAATATTTCCAAGATAACGATAAATTAGTCCAAATCTCTGAAACGGGTGACACCCATGCCTGAGATGCAGCGTCCACCGCAAAGTTTGTTGATCCAGCCAAATGAGCGGCAACCACTCGCACGTTGTATTTTACCTCCGCAAGGCCGATTGATCTGTTTTATTTCGTGGATCCATTCGTTTGAACTTGAAAGTGAATTGCTCCATGTTACGGCAGCTTGAGTGTCACTCCAGCATTTCACAATCACAGTATGTTTAGGGCGTAACCATGAAGGTCCCCATACCCAAAAAGCGAGAGCAATACAGAAATACTCGGGAACTTCGATAGAAAACTTGGAAGTCTTCGGCTCGCAGTTAATCCACGTTATCTCTTCGAAATCCAATGGAATCTGGATAAATTAGTTGATTGCTGGTTCTAACACTTCCAGACCCAAGTTCGAAGCGTCCATGTATAAGTGAAGATGTGCGGTAGGTTCTCGGCTACCAAAAAGTGTCAATGGTAGTTCTTGTAAGTGACCAACTGTCAAAATGTGTTCGAACTATTGTATATCCAATCGTGGGCCGGATGAAAGCTTGGTTACACCGTGCCGAGGTGCTCTGTTGCGTGCGGTTTGCAATTGTTGATAAAATGGTCCCGCAGTACGTAGACGGCTACAAATGTGACGTAAGCTTCCTAGTATCTTCATCAGATTACTCTTCAAGACAAAATTGGATTTTGTACCTGGCGAACACGATTCAAAGGCTTTACAATTTTGTCATCGGGCATCGAGACGGTTTGGTTTACTGTGTCCCACGCGAGACCCAAAACATTCAGGCGAGTTTCCTACTTTTAAAAAAATCTTTGTTGATTGATCGGGACCCTAATAGAGCAAGCATTGCAAGGCGGAGAGTTGTTTCTACGGGTGCCAGTCTATCCTTGATGTCAGGCTCCACTATGAGATGATCGCCCATTCAAAGTCCCAAAACGGTTCAATGTCACGGCTAGTCGATACTGTTGCTGGCGCGTTTCTTTGCATGATTCAGGTAATAGCACTACCAAATACACCGTAAAAAGAAGTCGACCCAGACCAGCCGAACGGGGCAGATAAATCAATGACTAATGCTTTTGCTTCTGGAATTCAAACGGCCATCCCGTGAACGTGTTCTGAAGCCAACATTAAATGTCGGTACGCTCCTTTCACGTCGCCTTTCAGTAGTAGGATCTTGCACTGAGGATACCGGCGCAATAGATCAAGGGTGCGATCGGCAATTATAACAATGTAGTTGTATCTAATCTCCAGAACTAATGATTTTTCAAAACATGCGTAGGTTGAGAGTTTACCGGAAAAACCGAGGTCGTGAATAAGCCGAACCTCGATCGAAGGGTCAATATTTTTCTTTTCTACAGCTCCAAGCGGGCTACATACCGCGCTCTCCCATAAATCCAACAACGAGTCGTCAACCACCATGTACCGACCTTAATCTTGACCGTCACGGACACTTCGAAGTACAGCAGAAATATGTTTTTGACACGGTTTGTGGTTCTTAGGTGCTCGTGAACGCGAAGCTTTTCGTAACCACTTCAGATTGATACTATATTGCATAATTTCAAATATGAGATTGCAATGTTTGTATCCACTTAACAAGTTCCGCATTGCATGTGGGTTCAGGGCCGTGTTGGGTGGCGGGTTCAGATATGGTTTCATCACGCACGAATCGCGCAGCAGACGCCGTGGCTAGCTCATGTGCTGGAACAAGGTTGGACAGTGTACGTTGTGCCACTTTATCTAACCTAGCTGGAGAATGGTCTCGACGAAAGCTTTGTTGACGTAATTTGATGCTGATTACGGTTTCTTCTCGTGGTAGCGTTGTTTCTAGGTGCTGACAGATGCCATTTTTGCTTGTTATGGAGAACTTGAAGTCGTGCACACCGGACGAGTCTTTCGGGTGCGCCCGCCTGCCACAGGAAAGGCTGATGAAGGGACCAACTCATGAATATCCGATCTAGAAGGTTCGGAATATAGTTGGCATATGAAATGACCTACCGCTGACGGTGGAAGGATTAGCGTGTTCGGATTGCGACTTAGAACCTTGTGTTGTAGCTGCTTCATGAGAATAGTCCCACAAATATATATATATATTTAAATTCTAATAAATGTGACTTTTTCCAATGCATTTTTAGGTTAGCGTTTAGTTTGTTTGATACGACTGGCTGGGCACGGCTTGCCGCCATTGTTTGCCTGACGACCGAGCCCACTGACGGTCTAAGTCCCTTCACAACGACGAATTGTTTGGCTTAAGCCCTCCGAAACGCATCTTGATGAAGGGTTTCAGCCTTGTATGCAGCAATTCAGGTTCGAAATGAGATATTCCCGTGAAGCATGATGGGTTGATGTCGGTCTACAACCTTTGCCAGATAGATAACGAAGCCATAACTGTTTGCCATCCTGGAGTGGCACCAGCTTCGCCAATTCTTTTGTCATTGGTGGCGAGGTAATTTTCATTTGGTCACCGTGAGATTGTTCGGAATCACGTTTTCAAGGTCGGTTAACTTAGGCTATTTGCCTCCAAGACGCTCTAACTGCTTGGTTGACACAATTTGCAGAATGTTTGAAGGCTTTAGTTTTCTAACGAAAACTATGTCTTGATTTGGCCCGGAACCAAAGTTGCTTGACCTACCTCAGTGCGATATCCTTCCACCGACCGTCGCTTCTTCCAGTTCTGATGGATTCAGTAGGAAATGTTCTGGAGGTAGATCAAATGCACGTGCCACTGTGGCTTGCCAGAGATCATTCTTGGACTCGCTGGACGTTCCAAATAAATTGTTGAGTGTGCCTTGAGATATCTGGACAGTAGTGCCAATATCGGAGGCTGTCGTGCCTTCGTCTTTGCCGTCCACATCACTGGTATCGTTGCTGATCTTCTTAATCGCCACGCTGTCCTCCAATACCATAGATTCCACAACATTTGCTACCACAACATCCTCCCCGACGTAAACGTTTGAACCATCTGGACTAACGTAGATCCGCTTGGTTGGGAGACCCTGGGTCTCTTGGCCGTCCAACCCACAGCTAAACGTTGGCGCCAAAGGTATTCGAGGTCGGTGTCTCGCGCTGCGACAGCAGTGGCGGTCGTCTTCCCTCGACGACTTAAACGGATGCGCGTCATCCGGCTAAATCTGGAATGAGCGGTGGAAAATACACTGGAGCTGCCACTGACAGTGCCAGCTCCAGCTCAGCTGGATCCGAAAGTTGATCCCCATGTCCTACTTTTCCCGCGCTCCCCGCTTCTGGTTATTTTTAATACCTCTTTGCACTGATTTCCATGTAAATGACCTGATTGAAGTAATGAAAAATATTTTGTAGCCAAACTCTATTGAACTCATTCGTATGTCGTGTTATACGACATTACGTATTCGATATGACGTATCTTACGACGTTAAGAATCGAGAGGTTAAAGCGCTGTGATGAATTTACGGTTGCATTATTAATGCAAGTTTAATACTACATAGTAGACAACCTGCGCGCTGGAACTCACGAGTTCAAGAAATCACTTAGTTCTACTCTCCTTTTTAGATCTGCTGAAATTGGCCACAATATCGAATGTCAGATATTCTGTTTAAAATTGTCCAAATTGTCCAAATCTGTCTAAATTGTCCAAAATAAATTGCATTTTAGAGGTAAATTACACGAAATCCCCCATATCCGTTCGGATCAGCTGGTGGAATAAAATAATTTCGCAGTTAAAATGCTAAGTTTTAGAGACAATCCTTAGCATTAGAATGATTGTTTGTCAGCGTTTCGAGTTTTTCAATCCGAGCAGTACACCTCTGTTGAGGTGAGGGGCCTCAGGGCCACACATTCCTAGAGGTAGCAACTGTAGTCGTGAAGTGCGATTAATATCTCACGATAAAGGCAGCCTCGGCTACCAGATCGCGAGAAAGAGACGGACCAGGCGGCCGAAATCCGACTCCAATCCAAGACATCAAGTCACCTCTCCAAGATCAAGCGTGTGACACCGCTGGTGAGTGATGTTAACTTCGGATGACCCAAGATTGAGAACTGGAATGATGGATGGCGACATACCCATACCGTGCCGCGAGCATGCAGGATCAAGGCGAATTGGTGGACATGAGTCGCTGTCGACCAGCGATCCGGGACCATGGCGGGTCAGCAGACAGCGATCGAGGGAAGATGACAACATTGGAGCCGTGCTTATCACAGATCAAGACACGCGAGGTGAAGGCAACCCCAGGCCATGATGAGATGGTGATCCAGGGTCGTGGTAAGGAAGCGGGACGGGATCGTCGAGTGGTAGCAGTCGTGCGCCTCGAAGTGAGTTACACCTATGATGGTCACCGCGCGATGGCGATCAGGAGATGGCTCAAGACCACGATCGAGATCCCCATCGGGATCGTGATCTCAGGATGAGGTATCCAGCTGTCAGGTGGTCGTAGGAAAGCATCTGAGAATAGGCTAGTGAACATAGGGATAAACGTAAACAGACTCGAAATTGCTCTAAGCTACACAAGTGTCCGCCTACGCCTGGAATCGGGGATTAAATTGGCCCCTCAATCGCGCAGACGGCAAGGACTTAGGATCTAGAGTAGTGATAAAGACAGGGTAATATATTCGCCAGCTTTACCCCCTTAGCGACTTGTCCTCAAGTCTTTACTGTTGATCGGAAGACATTGATTGCTTGGCCAGAAGAACACATCGGATCTTGTCTCAACAAGTTCCCCGCTAAAGGAAGCGGCAAGCAAACACAAAGGAAGGGGTCATATCTCCGACATTGGACTCCCTAAAGACCTGGATCGACAACCAGGCAGATTGGCCACGACACATGGATTCGTCTGCGATCGAGATCCACCAACGCGAGGTAGAGCGAAGAAGTTCCACGCTATCACAAGCCTCTACATTTCACATTCGCCGAAGGACATCTCCCGAATCACCTGGAATAGCGTAGCTCGCCCGTCGTCGGGTACACAAGGTGAGAACACTACACAACCAGATCACGGATCATCGGAGGACCCGCTTCGTAGTCGGTGTCCGGGTGCCAGGGGTATCGAGACCCGAGTCAACGAGATTTTCGTAGATCCCGCTCCACCACAGTGAAGTGCAGGTGTTCGCACCGTAAACGGCTTGGTTGCAAAATTACAATTTGTCTATTGCAAGGAATTGCAAACGTTAGTCCTTTGGACTGTGTGTTGGGTTCTTGGTTTAGAACGCAGTGTGACTATCTGAATCGAACGTGTTCCTCTGACACAAAGAGCTTCGGCAACTCCGCTCCAGAGATCCTCGTTTTGTACCGCCAATTTCGCTCCACCCATGGCGGGCAAGGTCAGTAATTAGATTGCATCTGGTCCGTTCGCTGAGGAACCCGCCGTTGAGCCCACCTACACAAATCTGCGCAACCTGCTTCGCGGTCCACCTGCGCAATGATACCATTCGTAGGACGTTTGGGTGCTAACATTTTCTTAACTACATTGGTTTCAAAAAAAACGAAGCAGAAGAGTCGCTCGGAACCATTCGCACGACGGTAGGAAACAACCAGTCGGTGCTACGCGCCGAGCCATAGTCTAGTTCATTCTACAATTTTCATCAGATCGATAACCCCCTCCCACACTTGTCAGGATCTGGTGGAGAAAATGCCGACATTTGCCCCCAAACGACCGCCCCCAAACGACTGATTCAATGTCATGGAAACGTTTCTACGGCTACGCACCTCGCGCCCGCTCACTACCAAAAATATGCGTTAGTCCAGGATACTTATGTGTTGAGATTTGTTATATCGCCGTGATGTTGTCGACGCAGAATTTCACGTGTGTTGGGTGGTTCGGTACTGCCCTGTCCCGTCCCACACATGAATCACAAATGCACTGGTGAGCAGTTATCTATAGTTGATATCAAACTTGTTGGTCCCGCCCGCCTTGAATACGTCGATCAGCTTGCGATCTGCTGGCTGGAATTAGTATGTAAATACGAGCCCGAGAGAAGGCACCAGAGTACATATCCTGACGTTAGAGGCGTCTGTAATCACCATTATGTCGGGTTCGGGGAGCGCGTAAAAACCAGGGGAACCTCATTATGATGTAGTTCTTCACCTGACCAAGTCATCGTGCACTACCACCGACAAATAGACGCCCGGACGCGTTGCCGCTGCAGGAAAGCTCATGCGGGGCAGATGCAGATGGTGCCGTGACGCAGAGGGCCGAGAAGGGAGCGAATGGCGGTGCGGGTTACGCTGATGGACCGGATCGCGACCGCCACAATGCCCTGTGTTTTTGCTATCATCGAGGCGGGCATTGCCATCGTGCGGCAGACGTGTCGTAGTTCAGCCCTAGCGCTCCGATATGTAAACTACTCCTAGTTCACCGTGGCGGAGGCCATGCCCGTTGTGGTAAGGATCTGCCGGCCTTTGAGATGTGTAAACGACATCAGTGGTCACATTGATTTGACCGTCGGAACGGTACGCTGCAGCAACATCGCCTGTCATTACCTTGACGTCGGTGGTGGGATGAACACGTTGGGATCTCGTGATTTCACGGGCGACTCTTGAGTAGTACTCGTACGTGGGCTGTCGGAATGGTCTGTGCGGTTGTTGATGGAACCATCTTCGGGGAACGAGAAATCGCATATAACACGCACTGGATAACGAGGGTTGCCATTACCTTTGACGACGCCGCCGAAGGGACTGACATAGATTTCGGGCTACATTTCGATTAAGTCGGCGTCTACTATGACTAAGCGTAGTGAAGTTGGCTCTTTCCTGATGCTCTCCCTGATGGTGTTGATCCGGTTACTTGCTGTTGGTGGGGAAGCAAGTTTTAGTGGGTAAAGGACTTGTCCAATTTACCTGTACACCTTCAGAAGCGATGCCGATGAGGTCGTCCAGGCTTGGGTAGCTCATGTACTCGCGCATGAGGTCCGCAGGAAGGACGGTCTTGTTGGCCTGTAGCCGGAGCCCGTCCGATCCCGAAGGAGTTCTACGAGCGATTTCAGAGATGGTTTTGTGCGGCGCACGTAATCCGACATTGCTGGCTGGAGGGGCTTATCGAGCTGGTAGGTGTTAAACGCAGATCCATTAGGGTCGAGAGGCAGCATCGTTGGGAAGGTAACACTAGCTCGACAGAAGGCGGCTGTCCTCCCAACCACTCGTATGCTGTTTCACATTATAATCCGCCGTACGTCATTTTCGTTGACCTGCTATAGGTCATTAACCTACGGCACTTGACCTTCAATGGCGTGGGTGACTGGGACGAACTGTTTTGGAAAACCTGACATGTAGACAACGAAGGTATAAAA
>NBNE01001914.1:0-10524 GCA_002215365.1 Phytophthora megakarya | reverse complement strand
TGGTGGAGACGGATATTGCCGAGTTGACTGGTCTGCCACCGACTACGGTCAAGGTAAAGATCAATGCGGATCACCAGCATGTGACGCACATTGGTCGCGATCTGAACATCTACGACGGCATTGACGCAGGTCTGTTCTTGAGCTCGCCAGATATCTTCGACGCGTTGGATGTGCTTGCTGGACAGAAGGACTACTTCTCCCTTGCTGAAGCTCTTGACAGTTTTACTACCAAGTCCACAGGTTCGAGTTCAAGCCGTCTGACGTACCTCCCGACGGCTGGAGAAACGTGGTTTAGTATTGAAACAGAGGAGCAACTGGCGTATACCCAAGACACGGATGGTACGGCGAAGTTGTCCCCGTGGACAGTCTTCTTGGCTTCTACACCTGTCGGAGACCCATCACTTACTAAGAATGTGGTTATTGGAGTGTCGGCGCCGGACCCGGACATGTCACTTCGTGTTGCTGGCAACACCGACAGCTCAAAATTGTTCAAGGGTTTTGTTGTGGGCGTAGGCAACGCAGATTATCTGGAAGATGAAGATCACGTGGGTGATGAGGACCTGGAAGGAATAACCCCAAGTGGTGCCTTCGATTCGGAGTCCCGACCGCTGTTGTCGTTCAGCGCACGATCGAAAGGACTGTGGTCCAGTCGCTCTGCGAGATCCCCATTTGCGCGATCGTTTATGGATAGCAAGGGCTCTGCGTTTGAGAATGACGAATTGTCCCCTTTCGTGCTTTCGTTCCCAATGGATGACGAGACCTCTAGGACGGTCGAAGAGGTTAACTCGAAGCACCATGCGTACTTGATTGAAATGACTCCAGGTGATCCATCCGGTGTTTTGCCTCCTGGATCAGGTGTGTCAGAGTACTTGTTGGCTGTGCCTGGCCACAATGAACTTGATTATGAAGACGATGAATCATCTATTGTGGCAAGTTTAGTCACTCCGCGAGCTACACTGACACCTTTACACAAGGCGACGATTCTACCGTCGGACATCACTCAAATTCAGCTTAACACACGGGGATACGAAGATAATCTCGAGGTGACTGTCGTGGTGAAGCGCAAGGCTCCAATTATCGGCTATATACTGCTGATGTTGGCACTATTCACAATCTCGTCAGTGGGTGTTGCTTTTGATGAGATAGACGACGTCGTATCACCCGTGATTCGCATCTTTTGGCGAAACATGGCCACATCGATGGCCACTTTTCCATTCGCGATGATGATTCTTTTCCGTGGTAGTGATGAACCGAATGGACCCAACTGGAGGGAGCTGGTACCTACAATTCTTGTCGCTGGGCTCGCGTATGCGCTGTTCGTGGGATCGTATTGTGTCGCGCTAGCATATACTTCTGTCGGTCATGCTACGCTATTCAACAACGCACACTCTGTGTTGCTTGTGCTCTGGAAGATTGCGCAGCGTCAACCCGTCGCTCCATTTGAGGCTTTGGGTGCTGCTATTGGTGTCGTCGGCGGTGGTATCACTACTATGGACACAACCTCGGGAGGAGGCCCCAATATCGTGTCAGCCTCTGCGGCAGGAGATCTCATGGCACTGTCTGGGGCTGCTGGAGGAGCACTGTACTTTACAATGGCGAAGAAGGTGCGACCGCATATGCATCTACTTGTTTTTATGTGTGCCCTTACTGCTACATCGGCCATGACGTTGTTTGTATACATGCTGATGACGGGCCAAGCGTTGAGTCTCTCAATGGATCCGTATGACGGTGTGTTTGGATGGATGACCCCGTCCGTTTATCGCTTGCTGGTGGTTCTATACCTTGTCTTCGTCTGCGATGGTATCGGCACCATGGGTTACATTGGAGTGATGAAGTACTTCGATCCGATCGTCGTGTCTGTTGTGTGTTTGATGGAGCCCATCGTAGCCACGGCGCAGGGAATCGCTATGGGTGTCGATGCAATGCCTGGACCGCTTACTTTTGCAGGAACTACTCTCGTCATTGGTGGAACTTATCTTGTGCTCAACTCGCAAAGCCGCAAAACCGAGAAGGTCGACGCCACGGAAGCCGTTCTAGCATCCGACGCCACTCCTCGTGCAGTGTACAGCACACGTTCACGGAAGAGAACGCCGCGATACGGCAGTACGCCACATTAAATGAACCATCTAAACGTTGGATAATAGAAAATGTAAATTCAACCACAACAGTTCGCTCAGTTTGCTACTGTATCAAGTGACAACTAGCTCGCTTTGGTGGTCTCGACAAGTTGAACGACCACTTTCCCCGTCGCGTGACCATTCTCCAAGTACTCCATTGCCATGTTGGCTTTCTCGAATGGGAAAACTTTGTCAATCACGGGTGTGATTGTTCGCTGTTCGGCCAGCTCGCGGATCTCGTTCATAACTCGAATGGGAAAACTTTGTCAATCACGGGTGTGATTGTTCGCTGTTCAGCAAGCTCGCGGATCTCGTCCAAAATGGCGCCATCAGCCACCGTAAACATGTATTCGTACGTGATCTGAGCTTGGCGGGCACGACGCGTCACTGAACTGCTCAGGCAGTCCAAGATAGCACCCAGGAAGGAGGAAACACCAATACCTTGGAGGTCACCGCCAGTTGAAAATGACTTCCAGGTCGGTGTCTCCGAGATCGATACGACTGCGCCGCCGCGTGTTACGCACTCGAAGCATTGTCTAGCCTACAGGAAACAAAGGTTAGTTATCTCCGAATGTCATGTCGATGACACGCGCGTACCTCTCCGGTGCAATCCAGAGCGAAGTCATACTCTGCCAGTTCCCTCTCGAACCGTTCGTGTTTGTAGTCCACCACCTCATCAGCTCCAAGCAGTCGCATCCGCTCTAACTTCTTGGTGCTCGCAGTAGTCGCTACAGTTTGTGCCTGCAATATGCTCGTTCAGCTCGAGCCTGAAATGAACCAGACCAGTTGGAAATTTACCTTGAAGACCCTCTTAGCTATCTGAATCGCGATCGATCCAACGCCACCCGCTCCTGCCGTGATGAGAACCTTCTTGTTTTCAGCTAGCTGTCCTAGTCGAAAGCTCTGCAAGGCTGTTAGGGCCACAAGAGGCAACGCCGCAGCCTCTACATGTCTACATCAGCAAGCAGTGAGCGATCGGTAACTACGGATACAATAGCTTATCCTCACGTCAAATTTGCCGGCTTCTTGCTGATGTAATCCGCCCGCACCACGACAAAACTGCACGAAAAAGAAAAAGGCATCAATAAAGCAACAAACCACCTCCAATTGTCCCAGCTGCACCTACTCTGCCAAAGCGCCGTTGCTGTCGTGTGGCAACATGCCGAACACCTCGTCACCCAGCGCCAATTTGTCCACCTCGTCTCCGCAGTTGGTCACAACCCCCGAGAAATCATATCCGACGATATGTGGCCTGGGCATCGTTTATCAGCACCAAATTGACACATTCACGTCTGCAGGACGGAGCTGCGCACCAATTCTCCTGCAGCAGCATCTTCAACACGCCTTGCCGTCGCTTGTAGTCGATCTGCACAGCATTGCACACTCACTACACACTCCAACAATGAATGAAATAGGATAAAACACACCGGATTGAGCGCCACCGCGTGCACTTTCACCACGACGTCCTTTGGCCCGCGCAGTTCAGGCTCTGGCTGCTCGCCCGTCTGCATAACTGCAGGTCCTCCATATCTGCAGCTTTACGTCAGAACACAGTGTTTTACCAGCATCCACAGACTCACTTGGTGTAGAACCACGAGCGCATCGCTTGGGGCTCTGGCTGCTCGCCCGTCTGCATAACTGCAGGTCCTCCATATCTGTAGCTTTACGTCAGAACACAGTGTTTACGAGCATCCACAGACTCACTTGGTGTAGAACCACGAGCGCATCGCTTGAGCTGTTCAACTTGACCTCCGACTGATAAATTGGATACTTCCGCTTTTCAGCCAATCCGAACGCACCCCGATTTAGTACTCTGATTAATGGCTAAAGTTCTGTAATAGCTCGAGTCTCGGCCTGATGAAGCTGCTGCTGCTGCTCGTGTTGCTCGGTGTCGACGCCGCGCGCGCCGCAGACGACTGCAATGACGAGTGCGTGTCCGTGTCGTGTCTTCCTGACTGGTGGCGCAGCGTGAAGGCGCCGAAGCTGGTGGTGGCTGCCATCCTGGTCTTCTTCGCCACGTTCCTGCCGCGCGTACTCGTTCGGCTGCTCATTTTCGTGCTCACCAAGCTGCCGTTCATGCACCAGTGCGTACAACTGCAATGTCCCTTGCTTTCTAGTGTTTTTGCACTGTTATTTACTGTTATTTCGCTGCTGCAGAGTGGCTGAAGACTTCCGCGAGTCGTGCGTGGGCTCCACGTCGTACTTCATCTCCATGTCGCTCGTGCTGCTGGCGCTCAATGTGGCGGAGCTGGGCAAGTTCTTCTGCCACCTCCCTACGTACATTTGGGGACTTTTCTTCCTCTACTGGCTCTACTCGCTGTTTAACGTCGTCCAGAGTGTGAGTGGGATGGCAATATGATGCATTTGTTGCCTGTTATTGCACTAAACACCTTTGTTCTGGTTGTTTCTGTTGATGTAGCTGGCTGTACGGCGGTTTGTTGGCACGAATGGAGACTTTTCCAAGAAGATGGTCATCTCCGAGTCGGTCAAGGTACAAAACGACACTTGTTGCGTGCATTTCAACTCGGTGGCTAATGAAAACTGTAAACTGCTGACAGATTCTTCGGCTGACAACGTTGTTGATTATTGCATTGATCATTTATTCGTCAGCTTTGGGGAACAGTGCTACACTCAAGTACTCGGTGCTGGGCGTGATTGGGCTGGCTATTGCGCTGGGGTTCGTACCATCGTTCCACAATGTCGTGGGTGGACTTTTCCTTGCGTTTAACTCGCAGTTCAAGATCGATGACTTCATTCGTGTTGGAGACGCTGAAGGATTCGTGCATCGAGTATCACTGCGTTACACAACAGTGGTGAGCCTGGACGGAACGACGCTGTATGTGCCCAATAGCTTCTTTCTCTACAAGCCTATGATCAACTTCTCGCAGCGACCAAAGCGAGACGTGGACTTGCATGTCCGAGTATCACGTGCTACACCGGTGGAAACGTTACGACAGGCGCTCCGCCGTCTGGAGAGTATGTTGCAGTCATTACATGTAGCCCTGACATCTCACGAGGAGAACCAGTCGGACTTACGGCATGGCGAGAAGTGGGAACGCTTCTTTTTCGTGGCGATGGAAGAACTCTACACCATTCGCGTGTACTCGTACACGGATGAGTTGGATGCGCGCAAGTACGCCATGTTAAAGTCTGAAGTGTGGCTCGCTGTGACAGAAATCATGGAGGAGCTGGGCATTCGTGTGCTCAGCAACGATGATCTTGACAATCCTTTTGCCGAGTCGCCACATTGCTTCAAGCGCTCAAATAGCAGCAACAGTAGTCATGCAGATGATAGCAGCGTTGGAGATCCGTTCACCAGTGAAATTGGTGCTGTGGTGGGAGCACAGCCAAGCAGTAACGGGATGGAGGGCCCACGCACGCAGCTTTGATTGTGTGCGAAAGATATGCTGAAGAAATCATAAGTTATTATGCTTTGTGTGTGTTAGTGCTGGAGCCATTGAGCCCCATGAACTTCGGCTTCAATCTCTTGAAGTTCCTGCTGGAGTTCACGCTCCATGGTAAGAGCGCGTTCACGCAGAGCCCAATCCTGGTCGCGATACTCGAGGCGCAAGAACTTCCCAAGACCACTAAGCAGCCGCTTGTGCGACTCTCGGAAAACACGTTCGCCCTCCTGGTGTTGCGCTGTGAGTGCCGCAAGCAACGGTTTGTTTGACGTGTCAAGCGTTGAGGACGAACACCGATCAAAACCACTGCCAAGTGAAAAGTCAAACCCAGCACTATGGCTGTCTTGTCCACGCGGGGACGTTGTTGTAACAAGATCGCTTGGATCTACAAGCTGCTCGGCGTACGTGGGCGATGATGGAGCAGGCTCACCTTCAATGATCGGATTATCGTACAAGTTGGTACCCCCACCGCCACCTGCGTACTCCAACAACGAGAAGTCACCGGACGAAAAGCTAGGGCGTAGTCGTGGTGATTTACTCGGATTGTAGAAACTACGAGTGGCAGGTCGCCCCCCTCGTTTTGGCGTAGTTGCACTCGAGTCACCACGTTTACGCCCAGAGAGTGCTGAGTCATCCATTGCGCGAGGACGTCGATTTGATGACTGGGATTTAGTTTTCACGCGAACAGATTGTCGAGAGTTTGGCGTACTGCTGCTTGATGGAGTTGTTGTGGTTCCTGGCATTGTGGAGAATGAAGGATATTCGACGGTAGACTCCAACCAGGAACCACCATGCCACATGAATCGATACGTCACACCCAAACATTCTAGACGGACAGCACATAGCGCCTTCAACGATGATACCAGCGCGTAAAGAAACATTTCAGCGAGATGGCGGTCCGATAGACTCAAATCTCCCCTTTCCACAAGCAGGCAGCTACGCTGACCAGTTATAGAGCTATCACCTCCACTTCCAGATGTATCGTTGGTCGGAAGACGGGCATCTCCCGTATCAAAAACCATTCCAGAAGTCTCAATGACACGAGTAGCAGAAAGAAAATCATCTGAACTGGTGTCAAATAGCGAAGACGCATCGTGACCAGCTCCCGAGATTTTGCCTTCCTTCACTTGCGAAAGCCAGCTGTGCGAATCCGGTGTAGGTGCTCGACCAAGTGGGCATGTTGCGACCTGGCTAGATGCAGCCAACCACTTGGCTTGCCGTTGACCGAGCTCTACCGCAAGCGACTCCGCCGCCCCAGAAGACTCCCGTACTTGCTCAAGCAGTAGGTGTAGAGTCATTTGAAATGAGTCTTCCAGTTTGTCACCGTCGGAAACAAGATCCAGGCCGTTAATGTCCTCTTCAAGTCCGTACATATCGTACAGATCTTTCTCATCGTTGTCTTCGGCCGTCATACTTAGCGACAAAGCAGCTTTAACTCCTTTACGGTCACTAAGAAACTGTTTGGCAACTGCTTGACAGCGAGAGCCGAGATCCTGTGTAAGCTTGAGAATACTCAGTTTGTCTTTGAAGTATCCAACCTTTTGCGATATCTGCTCCATTACTCGATGGCGGTGTGTCGATCTCAACTTTTCGAGTTGTTCATCCGTAAGCCCTGAGATAACCACGCCAACGCACAATAAATTCGATTAGAGTTGCAGATGAAGGTTACGATGGCATGAATGAGACGTACATGGAATGGTAAGATCGTCTTTAAAGACAAGCGAAAACACCGCATCTGCATCGATACAGCTGCGCTCGCTAGCTCGCAAATATTCCTCGGCTTCAGCTGCAGTTTTGGCATGGAATAATGTTTCCTCCGCGCGAAATAGTAACGCGAGACCAACTCCGTAGAACACAAGTACTCCCCGAATGAAGAACGCGTCCCATATACGAAGAACCTAAATGACAAACCAGGAAATCAACTTTTATCGATAAAATCCAAACTACTCCGTGACATGACTCGTGTAGAGCTCGTACCGTTGGAAGTGGAATAAGTGAGGCAGTGAACAGGCTCAAAAACCAGCGTTCTACTAGCCGTCCAAGAGGAAACTCCAGTGTTGCCAAATGGGAAGCAAGGGCAGGCAAGCGATCCAGCAACAGCGTGGTAAATGCTGCCACATCAATTTGCAGAGCTGGTCGATAGCCGTGGAAGTAACCTGGCAGAAGGGAATCAATTATACTGCCAATCATTGCGAATAAGTACACCAGATCAGCACTCAGGTAGGCAATCGGACACCAATAAATCGTACCTGTTGATGATCCAAAAAGCATTTTCTTCCTCGACGTACGCCAGCAACAGGGAAGATACCCTCCATGGAAATGGATGCGAGTATGGGCTAAAACAAGAAATGACAGCAACAACAGTTAGTCAAAATTCTCTTTACCAGAGCATGAAAGGTGATAACCGTCATTCGTCCGTCGTCTACTTACTTGTAGCGTGAGCTTGCGATCAGTAGTCGACGTCGTGATGCCATCTCCCAATCAGCTACTGGATAGTCGCTGGGGTACACATAATTGCCCATTTTGCCTTTTTCAAGCTGTTTGAGCGTATTTCGTGTTGATGCGCGTTTACCGAATGGGCCGTTGCTTGTTTTAACTTCGTCCATCTCAATGTGTTCAATATCGTCATCGTCCATAGAGTCTCGCTCATCATCGAAAAACGATCCGCGGTCTTCACTGTATTGATCTGACGGGTTCGATGCATCCGAAACAGCGCGACCAGACCTACCAGTAAACAGTTCACTTGGGCGCGCACTGACACCAATGTGGCCACAGTCCTGAAGTGCCAACGCACACAAGCGGGAAAAAAGCATTTGGTTCTCCGGCGTATCCATTTTCGTTGCATCAATCGATGCAGAGCACATTTCATAAATCGCGTGCTTCTTCGAAGTAGGAGACTTGAAACCCGTTCTACCAGAAGATTCCCGCGGCATGCGGAACACAGTAGACGACTTGGAAGCACTGCGAATAGCATGCTTTAACTCCACCCTCCGCTGAAGATCCGTAGCACCAGAAAATCCTTTCCATAGCTGCCCACGCAACTCATCCGGGATACCAGCACGAACTGCCGAAATAATCTGTTGGTTCAGCAGAAAGTTGTGACACAGAGAATCAAAGACGGAAAATGCTAGTAGAACTCACCTCTGTTGTTAATCCATATTTCCCGCTTGCGATGCATTTCTCCAGCTGTGTGTACTTCGTTTCTGCATGCCCCTGTAATAACAACTGCAGCCATTTCTTCGAGCTTGGAGTAAGCTCTGCTTTCCTGGTAGTAACACCCACACCTGAAGACCCTAGGCCACCCCTTCCACTAGTTCCTGAATCATCGTGACCGTCCTCGAGTTTCAAGACGAACATTTTTGACGGAGGCGTGGCAATCCAGATCAAGCAGGTTTCCCGTTCGAGAGCTGGCATTTTCCCGAACTTGAACATGCCTCCATCTTTCTTCCTCTCTTCCATGAGTTGTTCTCCTGTAACACGCACAGTCGGTGCATGGCGAACATCCACACGTCCCTGCAGTTCCCCTAATGTATCATCTCGGAAGTAGAGTAAATCCCCCGACGTCAAAAACACAAAGAAGTGTCGTTTCCAGTACGTCATAATGCTCTTGGGACTGTGCACATTCCGTTCTCTTCTTTTCGTCATCCATCCCGAATGCAGCGTATCCACCGTCGGATAAAACGCCGAAAGCGACGCTAACAACGACAACCCTTGCTGTGACTCACTAGCACTAAACACACAGTCAGATCAAAATCCACTAACGTTAACAAGTAAAAAACAGCGTAACTTACCCGCTCCACTCTCTGCCATTATGGAACGCCAGCAAATTCACGTGCTACAACAACAGCAATTAGAACTCCTTCAGATCAACTCCAAAAATCGCACTCACTAGCGGCGTCAGCACTGCAAATTTCTGGTCGTAAGCTCCTGGTCTCGAGTCGTTGGTATCTGCTCGATTCTAGCAGTTCAAATCCACTTTCAGCTCTAGAATTTCACAATAGCACACGAATAATCCACTGACGTACAAACTTCGTGGGTTTCCTGCCAGATGTGGGCACAGGTGTGAAGCAGCAGATGCCAGTCGCGTCCGTGAGCGAGATGACGCCCTTGGGCGTGGACATGAGCAGCATGTTGACGTCTTTGAACGTGTCGTAGTGGCGCAGCTCCTTCATACCGTTGGAGGTGGACAGGAACACGAAGTAGCGTTTGCGCCAGCGTCTGCTGAAGCGCCCGAGCTTCTTGAGCCAGCCGTGCCAGAGCACAGTCACGCCTTGCAGGTTGTGGAAGCCTGTGGGGTTGGAGCTGGGGCAAAAATCATACGAGTGAGGAGGTGAGACGCTGGCCGAGCTGGTGCAACAGGTTCCCCTGCTGCTCAAGCGCTGGGGGCAGCAGGGGACAACTGAGACGGACGTACTTGCTCCGAGTCTTCTGCATCTTTGCTTAGTCGATCCTACTGAAATACGACGCTACGTTGACAAACGGCGCACTATTCAGGTGGGTAAATGTGGTGTGGCACACAACCACTTCAACATGGATACAGTGGGTGGACCACACGAACGCGCTTCAACTGCTTTTGGCGGGAAGATTTGTGTTTGCCGCTCGATTTTAAGTCTCAGAATTGAACGTGTCAATTAATTGACAAGCGCCATGTTGGACCACTTGCTGCCGCTCATCTACCGCGAGTTCGAGTACGCGGACGAGGCCAACAAGGAGAACTATGGCTACGTCATCCGTCGACGTGCCCGGCCAGTTTCTGCGCCAGTCTCCACGCCATCGCGCACGCCGCCGCGACCTCCACGACGCAGCAGCTCCAGCGCTCGACTGACAGGCGGCGTGGCCTCCAGTCGCAGTCTCAAGCGCCGACGAGAAGCTTCCGATGACGGCAGTGAAGAACGAGGACAAGGTAAGAAGAAGAAGATAATGGAGAAGAAGGAACCTGCAAATAGGAAGCGAAGACGAGAGGTAAGTGATGACTGTGAAGAGAGAGGAGACGTCAAGAAGCA
>NBNE01001913.1:0-10525 GCA_002215365.1 Phytophthora megakarya | reverse complement strand
TCAGCGTTCGCGGCAACAGCAACTTCCGACATCCCGGAACGACTCAGACGGGTGAGAGGCTTCCTTGAGGCCATAGTTGCCGCCGATGAGACCGGTTCCTTCCCCGCGGTGTGCCATCCAGCGTCTCCATGGCCCCAGTGGGACACAAGAGACCCCTTCAGGGTACCAGCTTCGTCAGGACCCGGCCCACGTCGACGGCGTGTAGCCGCTTTTCCACCCTTCACCGGCATTGCACTTAACCGGAAAGATACGGTAATCTGGTCATTTGTCGTCCTCGAGAAAAAAATGATTCAGGTTTGTGCGAAGTGTTCGTTGCACTTCAACCGCCGGTGGTGCTGAAATATCCACAGGCATCGCGAGATTCTTGTACAGAAGACCGAACGTAGCATCATGCCGATAGAGTCGAGTACATTGCTGATTGATGGATGGTCGTGCAGCCATGTTGTGCAGGTACGCGTCATCCGCGGTTGATTCATCGTGCTGATGGGTAATTTACTGCAGAAGGCTGGCCAGGGACACGTGCTGAGCTGACTCGGTTGGCTCAAAGGAAGGTTTGCGAGAGATTGCGTCGGTGACAACATTGGGCGTTCCAGGTATCCGGCGAACAAGTGGTCGGTATGAGCCGAGCTCGTTCAGCCATCTAGCCAACCGCTGCGAGCATGTCTTTTGCTCCAAGATAGACTGCAAAGTGCCGTGATCCGTGTTTATGAAGAATGGTTTGTCGATGAGATAAACTCGCCACAACCGCATCGCATGGAAAGCCGACAAAAATTTTTTTCTCGCGAGTGTGATGCATTTTCTCCGCTTCACTCAGTTTCCGGCCGCCATAGCTAATGACTTACTATCGTCAACTTGATACAGGTATCCACCGGCCGCGTAGTCAGAAGCATCCATGCGAATGTGAAATTGGTCGAGCTGTCCGGGTGAGCGAGCGTCGGTGGGTCCGACAGTAAACGTTTCAGCTCCTCAAAAGAGCGTACTTGTTCTGGGGTCAGGGAGATCTGCTCATTCTTAGCGAGTCCTCGAGTTGCCTCCATGAGTGGAGCCGCCAACTCAGCAAAATTCGCGCAGTATTTTAGCACATAGACGCATGTATCAACGAACGACTGTAGCTGCCGCCGTGTGCGAGGTAGTGGAGACTCTCGAATGACTCGAGATTTGTCCGGGTCCATGCGAATGCCGTCGCTTCAAAAGAAATCACCGAGACAAGGTATCTCGCTAGCGCACAATGTGCACTTCTACAGCTTAGTGTATAATTACTGCTCCTCACAGCGCTTGAGAACTTTGTCGAGTGTCTCCAAGTGGACCTCCAGCGATGGTGTCTTGGTGAACACGAAAAGATCGTCGAAGTAGGCCCGTCAAAACGAATGCTGGTCGCTGAACACTCGCTTCATCATGAGATTGAACACCGAAGAGATGCAAGCAAGATCCATAGGCGTCACGAGGTACTCGAATTGGTCGTCTGAAGTAGAGAAAGCTGTATACTGAATTTCCTTCTCGCGGAGACGGACCTGGAAGAAGCCCCACAGCAAGTCCATTGCTGAGAAGTAATAGCAGCCTGCCATGGCGTCGAAAATATCCTCTTTTCTGGGCACTGGAGTTGCAGGAACGCGAAGCTTAAAGTTAATCCCTCTGAAGTCGTGGAAGATTTGCCAGCCTACAGCCTTCTTGACGCAGAAGGTGGGTGCGCAGTACGGAGATTTTGACGGTCGGATTATACCGGCTTCGAGCATCTCCAGTGTCCACGCGCGGATAGCTACCTTCATCGCGTCACTAAGACTAAATTGCTTACGCGCAACAGGGGTGCCGTTTGATAGCTCCACTTCGGCTTCGACGTCCACAGAGCGTCGAGGTGCGACATTCGGGAGCTCCGCTCGAAAGACAGTATTCTTGTACTTGACCACCACTTCTTCCTCGGGGTGACCTCGTAACTGGTCCCAACCTTGACTGAGCTGCCTCGCGGCCTTATCAGACGTCTCCTCACATATACGAACTGCGAAACAGAATGTGTCATGCTACATGCAGCGGAACTGGCGATGAGAAATAACCTTTGTCTCGCCCGCAGAGGACATGTAGTCGTGCTTCGCGTAGAAAAGCAAATTATCCAGTTGATCGTGTTGGCACGTAGGGGCTCGTTGACGACTGTCGGCAACAACAGGACTAGCTCGCGTTCGTGGGCAAGGTTGCAATGCCAAACCAGAAGCTGCGCCACGTGGTCGGACAATTCGTGCCGCCCAGTCGATATCTGGATTTACATCTTTCAGCCATGGCAATCCGAGCATCACGTTTTTCCCTTCAGGGATCTCCATCACGAACGCTTCGGTGTCATATTCGGGAAACCCGTCCATGGACAGCGTGATAGTTGCGATGCTTCGCGGTATACTCACACATTGACCGCCGCCTAGCTTGACACGTAAAGGCTCCGGCAGCGTGGTAACTGGCAGTTGCAGGTTCGCCGCGACTTCAGGTGCCATAACGTTGAATGAAGCTCCACTGTCGATAAAAACGGACACAGAAGCATCATCGACGCGAGCACCATGGCACAAATATCCGTAAAGTTTCTCCTTCTTGCGGTTTGAAGCTTCACCGGTTTGATAGTGAAGTCCAACCTGGAGAGGGCTACCAGAGCGTGCACAGTGGGCTGGAGATCTGGCGGTTTCGGCTCAGTGGGGTGCCAACCCACTGAGCCTACTAGTTTTTTTGCAGCCGAGGCCTTGACGACTGCCTTCTTCTTGAAGCATATACCTTCGTGGTGGCCCGGCTTGTCGCAATACTCGCACATTGATCGGTCCGACTTCTTGTCTGCAGTGTTGGCACTGGCCTGAAACTTGTCCGACGCGGAAGAGTTCTTCTTCTGAGCTTGTTGCTTACCCCTGGGGTTTAGCGTTGGTGATCTGACCCTTTTTCGCGTTCCCAGGCTGAGAAGCGCGCGAGTCTTCGTAACGCTCCGCGAGTTCGCTCACCTCCTTCAGAGTCGATATAACATTTTGGGACACGAAAGCGTTGGTCTAGGGGCGGAGATTCTGTGGGTAGTACCAACGTTTGACAGACTCAGGTAGTTCGGAGTCCAGTTGAGATAGCAAATGCAGGAACTTTGTGGTATAGGAGTGCTGGGAGCCACTCCAACGAAGGTTGTGCAGCCGAGACAGTAGCTTGTGCTGATTGTCGGCTTCACGAAAGCGCTCGCAAATGCATCTCTTGAACGTTGCCCACGTAGCCGGCTGCTCACCAAGCGACACCTTGAAGTATCGGTACCATGTTTGAGCAGTTGGGTCCGAGTTGTCGAAGATCGTGTTTACTGCCCATGTAGCCGGCTGCTCACCAAGCGACACCTTGAAGTCTCGGTACCATGTTTGAGCAGTTGGGCCCAAGTTGCCGAAGATCGTGTTTACAAACTCGGACGATTCGCACCGCATCTCCTCGCTGTAGTTAGAGTAGTATTGCTCCGTGCTAAACAACCATAATTCGAGGTCGTCGTTGGTTTATCCGTTGAACTGTGGTGGATTGCCCTTCTTCTTCTGCGGCTTCTGTGCTGCCACACGAGCTTGCAGCATCTGCTACTGCAACAATACTTGCTGCTGGAGCATCTGGGACATATGCTCTTGGTTCTGGCGCTGAGTAGTGTTCATGTACTCGAACATCAGCCTCATTATAGTCATGGTGTCTGCCGCCGACGGTGGAGTCGGGTGCGAAGCTGCGGGTCTGCTGTTGCCGTCCGTGGGAGCTTGCTCTCCATTCTCAGTTTCAGCAGCGGCGTCAGCTACGGTGTCGTCTTCACGCCTGCGCCGCTACTGACGGGGACGTGGGTTCGGACTGCAGATACGAGCCATCGTGGGAGCGTCTTGACCGACTGGAAGGAAGTCGATGTGTCTGGCGTAGAAGGTCAAACCTGAGAGCGCAGTTACGTTTCAATAGTTTTAAATCTGTCACGTAGTATACGCGTGAATTGAAAATCAACTTCTGTGTTGGAAGGAAAAAGTGAGAATGAAGTGGAAATTAGCGGTGCTAGCTAACTTCTCGAAGGCCGTGGAATGGCCGATTGAACTTGCAATGAATCAAGCTACCAGCTGAGAGTCAACTCAAATCCTCTGCTATGAAAACAACAGTGTTCTAGGCATCCTGCTGCTGGATGGCGATGCGTCCTGCTCTCTTGGACGCATCTGGCAGGCTTGAGCACGCAGAACTTCAAGATGACTTGGTCGTGGTCGTGGTAATCATGGCACTGCTTCCACTGAAAAGCACTCAGGTCCATGTAGATGATCTTAGTCTGAAAGGTCAGTGCAATTGGTGATTATGATAATGTTATCAAACTTACCCACAATACTGTGCTAACATATGAAACTTGCTCCTTGCCCTTTGATTAAAGGGATATTCAACCATAACTAAAATTAATGCTTTCAGTAAATTACTCACAAGATTTAGAGCAAAATGGTTTGATGTTCTTAATGTTCGTAGCTACGGATACTGACCGGAACTAGGTCCCCCCTCGCATGTGCTCGGTGTAAAGTAGCCCCGCCGGTGAGTTTCACTTGGCCACTGTAATATCGCTGTTGGGTAAACACGTCCCATTGTTTGTTGGATAAAATTAGATAGTTATTCGACTCTGGATATAAAGTCTAACAGTTAGGTGCTAACTAACCCGCCGAACTAAGCAAGGCAGCAGCACTCTGTGCTCGGCGTGAACTTCCACTGAAAGTCCCGCTTTCGGGGCTCTGCTCGGCTTGTGACGTTATATTGGTGAATTGCTTGGCGAACCAAAAAGGAATTGTGTTTTCCACATGAAATTGTCCGGGTGTATACAAAATGTATACACTATACGCCGCTTCATGTATACCTGTCTGGCACGTGGCTTGCTCGCTGCGCACCATTCAAACGACTTTCACTTCACAATTCGAAGAACCAAGAGCAAGCACGCCAAGAAAACCCGCTTCTCCTCGTCCCTTATCGGATTGAGCTAATGGTCATCCCATAATCTCCACTAATAAAACTGTTCGTTTGACCCCCATAAAATGTGGAAAGCCACTAATTCGAGCCACAAATTGTGGCTCAAATTAGTCGCAAGCAAATGTGTTACTAACGTCGTCCATTTACATGTTGTTCTCAAGGACATACATGACATGTATATCTACTTAAATGATTTTTAAAAGACACAATTCATAATAGTGTTGTGACGATGCCAAGTACTGCATCTCTGCATCAGCTCCTCCCCGCCATATGGTTGAGGATCGCACTACCGCAAGCAATATGGTTGCTGTTTGCACAACAGCAACTTGATGTTCAACATGTACTAGTACTAGTGTTCTCCCTAGACTGCCACGGAGGCAGGAGAGAGCGCTCGCAAGGTAGACAAACTAAGTCTCTTTGCAATTGGTTTCTTACAATACAAGTGGGCATTTGCAGGGAGTTCCAGCTCCCAATCTTTGTAGTACACGTCACAAAGTTAACTTTAGTAATCGCGTGAACGATGAAGACACGCAGCGGGCTAGCGACTCAGGTCACGCCTGCCAACCAAATATCTAC
This sequence comes from Phytophthora megakarya, assembly GCA_002215365.1. Taxonomy (NCBI): domain Eukaryota; phylum Oomycota; class Peronosporomycetes; order Peronosporales; family Peronosporaceae; genus Phytophthora; species Phytophthora megakarya. The sequence goes on along the minus strand of NBNE01001913.1, from coordinate 5,005 downwards.
GACGAACGGCACATCTACGAAAAGGAATGAGACGGGACCGGTAACTACGATAACTGCAAGTGTTTCCAAGCCGGCAGTTCCTGCGACTTCCTCCTCGATCATGCCTCCGTGCGTCACCGATGTCTCGTATTCAGCTCTAGTGAAGTGGAAGCGAGAACGTCAGGAGTATGAAGACGCAATTGATGCTCGCTGTTCCGCGACTGATGAGGATAAGTTGAAGGTGCTTCGGAGTATTAAAAACTCGTTCAACCGCAGCCTCCTCAAACCTTTGTGCAAGTTTGAGTGGGGCATGACCATCGAAGAGGTCACGGAAGAACGTATCCGGTCTGAATTGTACAAAATCATTGGCAGCGTCATGAATGACGATATCATTGATGTGGAACTCCTTTTTGACCAGGAGTTGAAGATGGACCTACGCGAGGCTGACGTGAAGGCTCGCGTTATCAACTATTTCATGCTGTGTGACGACATCATCTTAGGGAATGGACTGAGTAATACCTTTTCGACTCCCAATGGAATTAAGGCGAAGTGCAAATTCCTAAAGCAGTACTTGGAGCCTGTAGCTTTACGTGATGCGGTGGACACTCACCATTGTCTCGTGGACAGCTCTAGTAAGACTGATGAGCGAGTTCTGTACCAGCTCGTCAAGGATAAGGCGCTCGAACAGGAAAAAGTCTTTCGGCTGCTATCTAAGCGAAAGCAGCATCCAGGCGAAGGATCTAGTAAACCTCGCCGAGAAGCAAGAAAGGGTCAACGTCCTGGTACCAATCAGAACAATAATATCAGGGTGGTTCGCAACGATGCTGGCGAGCATCGAAACATCGCGGCAACCTCAAAGACGGGACAGAAACCGGGTACTAACTCCAAAAGCAAGCCGAGAACGGGCTGTTTCCACTGTGGAAAGGATCACTGGTTGAGTCAGTGTCCTGACCTGGATGGGGCTGCAAAAGAGACGCTGCTCGCCGAACGAAAAGCCAAAAAGGTTCCGAAGGCAGTACGGGAAAACGCTACCGATCGAAAAGACTTGAGCAGGCCTCTACAACCGAGAGTGATGGTTAAATGACTATCGTGCTGAACGACGCTGAGGAACTGCCGTATTGCGCTGATAGCGGCTGTGATTAGAATGTAATTTCACGAAAGCATGTCCAACTACTACAGGAGCAAGACACAACCGTAAAACCTGTGAAACTCGATGATGCAGTAGAATCTCGCGCTGTCGGAGGTGCACTACTAACATCGACGCATGCAGTAGATATACGGTTGACACTTAATACTGCGGCTGGGCCCGTGCGCTGCCAAGACCCTAAACGTTGTCTGATCGTGGAGTCAGATGAAGATGAGGTACTGGTAGGTAAAGCGCTACTTTCCGAGCTCGGAATCGACATTGAACAGCAACTCAAGTATCTTGCGTCACAAGGGACTGACGATGATGACTCTTTCGAGAAACCTGATGGCATTCCACCATGCAAATCTTCGGTCGGTGATGTGGTGATGAAAGTTGTGGATGCTCTCGTACAAGACGCGATTGACCGCGGGATTGTAGACGACTACATTACCAGTCGACTCTTTAAAGTGGTGCGTAAATACGGAGGATGGAGACGTGAGCTGGGCGGCGACCCACCTGCCAAGGTACCGCCACTCAAGATCAGGGTGAAAGCCAACACCAATCCGTACCGGTGTAAAGTCCGGCAATACAGTCCAAGCAAATCAGCTTTTCTGGAGAAATTCAACAAACGACTAGTTGATTTAGGATGGGTATATGAAAACCGTGAGAGGCGCTGGTGTTGTCCTGCTCTACCTGTCCGGAAGCCGAACACTGACGAATTCAGGCAAATTACTGAGTATCGACCCCTCAATGCGGCCACTGAGCCTATCGCTGGCGTGATGCCCAGTTTGGAGGTTGCGCTTGAACACTGTAAGAGCAAGATGTTTTATGCGATGTTCGATTTCTTGAAAGGCGTTTGGCAACTGCCTTTGTCCAAGTGCAGCCAAGCGTTCCTTTCATACATGACGGACAAGGGAGTCTTCACGCCTACCAGGGTACCTCAAGGGAGCACTGATGCTGCCCTACACTTTCAATCTACTGTGGAAATGGTACTTCGTAAACAAGTGTGTGATAGTCTGGATTGATGATTTACTGGTGTTCGCAGACACACAGAAAGAACTAGTTGATGCAATTGAGGCTGTGCTCACTAAGCTTGACGAGCACGGCTTGATTCTCAACCCTAAGAAAAGTACAGTCTTCCTGAAGGAAGTGCGGTGGTGTGGTAGAATTATCAACCAGCACGGAGTCGACCACGACCCTGAGCGCATTCAGCGCTTCGTGAAATGCCATTGCCGACTTCTGCAGCTGAACTTCAGCAGTTCCTATGTGCTAGCAACTGGATGAGAGCTGGTCTAGTCGACTATTCTCGCGTTGCTCGACCTCTTCAAGAACGACTTGATGCTGCACTGTCAGGGACTAAGAAAACGAAGCGAGCGGCCGCAGGTATACAGATCGACCTGAACACAGACGAGCGTGCAGCATTTGAGACAGTCAAAGACTTATTGGGTAATTCGGCAATATTGACGTACCCAGACCCATCGAAACAACTCATCCCGCTCTCCGACGCATCAGATCGAGGCTGGGGACTTGTTGTGTCACAAGTGAGTGATTGTAAAACCGATGTACCCATCCATGAGCAGAACCATGAGCTCCTGGTGTGCATGGGAGGAAGTTTTACGGGATCAGCGCTCAATTGGTCGGTAATTGAAAAAGAGTCTTTTCCAATCGTACATGCGTGCGATAAGCTGGAGTACTTGTTGCTACGACCACAGGGCTTCAGACTCTACTGCGACCACCGCAAGATTATCTACCTATTCTGCACAAGCAAGGAGTTAAAGCGACATGTACGAAGTAAACTACTACGTTGGCCGATGAAACTTCTGGAGTACCGGTACTCCATCGAACACATCGAGGGTGTTCACAATGTGTGGGCGGACTTGATTTCGAGGTGGGGAGGCAAACCGCTCCCTGCGGCTAGGATTCACTCGATCAAACGCATTACACGCTCGAAACGCCGCAGAGGCGGCCAACAGCAGAGCTCGGTGCAATCGCTGCGTCCACTTGATCAGGATGGCTTCGTTTGGCCAACCATAGACGAAAAAGGGAGCGTACAAGCTCTGTACCATACTCCTCAAGGTGCAACACTGTATGAGAATGAACTATGGCGATTGAAAGGCAGGATTTGGATCCCTCACGAAGCTCGCGATCTGACTCAACTCTTACTGGTGATTGCTCATTGTGGACGGAACGGGAATCGTCATGGAGAGTCTTGTCGGCCGTTTGTTCAACATTGGTGGTCTCAACGGAATGGTGAGGGATTTCTCCTACTCTGTCTACATGTGAAGGGAGGGACCGTAATACCCCGGCCTTTTAGCGAAACCCACCACACTTTTGAACGAAACGCGACCCTACACTGGGATGTTTTGACGTTGGGGGATTCATTCGGCTCTTCGCGCTACGTGTTGATTCTGAAAGATGAAGCCACGCACTTTGTCGATCTCGTGGCCTGTGACGACCCTACATCTACCGTTGCAGTTACTGCGATCCTAGACTGGTATAGCCGGTTTGGAGCGCCTGAGGTCTGGGTGAGCGATTTGGGATCACGTTTTAAAGCAAAAGTGATCGCCGAGCTCAGTCGACGCCTGAAAGGACGGCAGGAATTTGTTTTGGCGTACTCTCCGTGGAAAAATGGTTCGATTGAACGTGTAAACCGCGATATTTTGCAAGTCTTGGAGGCTTTGGCACTGGAATTTCGCGTGACCTTACACGACTGGCCGTACTTGTTACCTCTGGCGATGTCAAGCATCAACCACTCTCCGGTCTCTTCTCTAGCCAACCGTGCACCTATCGAACTATTCACTGGGTTACCGTGCCCAAACACCCTGGACACGGTGTTTTTTTCTGACGGGAAGGGACGCGTAGCTACGCTGAACAACCCAAGGCCAAATACGGAGAAACAGCTCACTGCACTTCAAGAGAGCATCGTGGCTATGCACAAGTCAGTTGAAGCTGAACGCAAGAAACAGGACAAACGGTATCGCGCCCGGCACCACTACGAACAAGACATAAACTTCTCAGTTGGCGATTACGTGTTGCGATCACGTGTCGATGAGAAGCTACATGCTAACAAATTGCGCATCATGTGGGTTGGACCGTACCGCGTTATTGCAAGCACAGACTACTACTTCACGGTAAAGCATCTAGTCAACGGCATTACCATGAATGTACACCCATCGCACTTAAAGTTCTACGCTGATGATTCGCTAGACGTTTCAGAGGAATTACTCGACCACGTTGCTTCTCAAGGCACGTTAGTGGCAGTTAAACCAATCGTGGAGCATAGATTCAACGCGGACATGAACGCCTACGAGGTGAAAGTAAAATGGTTGGGTCTTGAATCCATAGAGGACTCCTGGGAGGCCCTGAAGACGATAGGTGAGGATGTACCGCAACTGCTGCTAGCCTACGCAAATGACACAAACGACGATGGTCTCATACTTGCGACGACTAGAAGTACCATGCCCAAGAAGCAGAACCGCTCATTTCACAGTGAAAGATAAGTTATGGCAAAATCCTGTCTAACGTGATGATCGATTTCGAAAGGGTTCTACCATTGACGCATGGTACCTTGGATATACACATTGGCACTTACACCTATCATTGACCGGTCCGTAATGGGTATAGTGACCAAGTTTCAGAGTGATTGGACGACTATTGACAATAGAAGATGTATTTGAAGATATTCTGGTCTCCCATTGGTCAATATTCGATGTGATGGCATTTGATTGGCTGGATGATCAATCTCGAGAATCGTTGCAAATCTTAGAAGATGTAACCTGTAACACTGCAACGTGTTGAAGTTGACGGACTATCTATGTGCTGCGTGGGACGAGACAAACGCGACTGGACAAATCAGGATCATGAAGACATCAGATACATAAACTGTATTACAAAGTGGTA
>NBNE01001912.1:0-10529 GCA_002215365.1 Phytophthora megakarya | reverse complement strand
TGTTGGAAAACGGACCAACGCACGAGAACGCATGACAGAGGTTTCATAACTACCAGCGTAGGAGGACAGGAGTTGCGAAACACCTAGCGACTACTGCGAGCTCAAGCTCCCTTGCATTTTACTCTAACACACAATTCACTTCTCGATTTGCCTCTCAAGTCTCTGACCTCATTCTGCCCTACGTCTACCTGCGTTCCCCACCGTGCAACAGGTTATGAGCCCAACGAGGACAGCTTGAGGAAGAAACATTTCAAGACCAAAAGCGCTCTTCGAGGAAGACGATCTTTCAAGCTCACGGCGATCTTCGAGGAAGACGACCCCATTACTCGACGCGCTCTTCGAGGAAGGCAGCGATCCACTTCAGCAGGGCCCTTCGAGGAAGGTAGCCACTACAATCAACATCGGTCTCTGAAGAACCCAACCGAGCACTTGGCCCTTTGAAGAAGGAGGCTTACGAAGGCTATCCACACGAGTGCCCAGCTCTACGAGCGAAATACCAAGAAATCAACGGCGGTTAGTCAAATGGAACACGCATCAGACAACAAAACAGGTCTATCCGACCTAATGGAGGAGATGTCCTTCAACCCACCGGAACCCCAACCGCTGGAACCATTTCCAGCATCTCCGAGTCGTGCCGACGCCCGACAAATGAACTCGGCCGCACTACACGAGCTCATTATAGAGCTTCAGCGCGAGGTTAAATCCCTACGTGATCCTTCCCGACACTCGAGACCATCGATGTCTGACGTCAGTATGGAAACTGCTCCACCATCGCCCAAAGCCCCGAAGATCAAGGACGTCCAATGTAGAAAATTCGACGGAAGTGAGATTTATCCAAGCTTGGGAGCTGGATTCGAGTACTTCTTAAAGGAGTACGAACATGCCATCCACACAGAGTCACTCATCAATGGGTCAACCTGGACGGACGAGCTCAAGGCCTCCGTCATCGTCAACTTCTTGGACGGAAAAGCATCGAGGTACTTCCACAAGAAAAATGCAGAATGGAAGCAAAAACATAGTGGAAACACGATGGACTTTTCGCAGTTGAAGATGACACTTCTCTCGGAATTCGGGTGCCGCCTCACCCAATTGGAGCTAAGTGACCGCATTAAGTGCTACAAGCGAGGCGGGGATACTTGGAGTGACTACCTCGAGTATCTTAAGTTTATTGAGGGTCTGATGGAGGGTGACCAGAGCCTGCTTCTCCTACAAGTGTTCTGCAGTAACTCGTGCCCAGAACTAGCGCCCATCCTGCTATCAAGCGTCGACAGCGGCAGCACGGACAAAATCGAAGAAGCTGACAGAGCCCTGAACTTGCTCTACCGCCTGCGTGGTGACGGAAGACGTTATTCAGCACGCCGCCCAATAGCAAATGCCGACGGCAGATCTCGACCCCAACATGCTCGTGGCAAAAACAACATCAATGAGACTCGACAGAATGACGCTGAAGGAAACGCTACCAGCTCCCAAAGAGCGCCTCTCAAATGCTACGTCTGTGGTAAGGAGCATAAGATGGTCAACTGCCCACTCGTTGCTAAGGCGAAAGAGATGGCGCAAGGAACCGCACACGCAGCAGAAGTGGACGACAATAGCAGTGAAAGCAGCGATGCAGATGATGAAGGTGTAGTTTGGATGACTGGTGGGTACGAGATCGAAGGACCACAAACCTCTGCCAGCATGAGCACTACTTGGCTTCTTGACTCTGGCGCATCTCACCACATGTGCGGCAGCCGCAGCATACTGTTCGGCATTCAACCAACTCGATTAGTTATACGAGTGGCCAACGGAGACTCCATTCTGGCAGCTGAGAAAGGAAATTGCATCGTGACAACGATAGTTGATCAGAAACCAAAAGTGATTCTGCTAACGGACGTGTACTTCTCACCTGGACTGAGCCGAAACCTCATCTCGGTCCACAAGCTGGTCGAACACGGCCTGACATGCCTCTTCGGTTCCAACTGCACGATAATGAATTCTTCAGGCGATATAGTGGGCACTGCTTCGAGTGATGGAAAGTTATGGAAGATTGATTGCACCCCAAGTCAAGCTGAATCACACTTCGCTCAAGTCCGTGAAGGTACCTTGCACAAGTGGCATGAACGTTTGGGTCATGTCAACTATCAAGATCTACTGCGGATGGTCGATAAAGGTCTTGTCGACGGGGTTCACCTATCAAACCGAAAAGCGCAGTTCTGCATGAGTTGTTCGGAGGCTAAGCAGTCGCGCCGAAGCCAACCTCAAACAGACACATCCTCGTCGGCCCCGACTGACGTTGTTGGCGCCACACTTGGCATGGACCTAAAGACCGACCTAGATCCAGACAGGAACGGGTACATCCACATCTTGACAATGATCGACTACGGCTCCAGCTATAACCGCATCCACTTACTCCGTAGAAAAGGCGAAGCTTCAGACCACATCCGTGCGTTCATCAACGAATTTCAAAACCAGTACGACATCCAAGTCCAGTACATCCGTAGCGACGGTGGCGGTGAATTCTTTAGTTCAAGTCTCAAGCGCTTCCTTAAAGACCAAGGGATCCGCCATCAACACAGTGAGGCGGACACCTCCGCATCAAACGGAAAAGCCGAGCGATTCCACCGAACCCTGATGGACTCTGCTCGTGCAATGTTATGGGCAGCGAATCTACCCACACGCTTCTGGGGTGATGCTGTTCGTTATGCCAGCTACATTCGCAATCGCCTTCCCACTCGCGCCAACCCTGACAACAAAACACCGCTCGAAGCCTTGACAGGGAAGGTCCCAGATGTCTCGCACATACTAAGGTTTGGATCTAAGTGTTCGGCACATATCCAGCACAAGAAGGCTCGCTCGCTTAAGAAACGTGCTGAAAAGGCAGTGATTCTCGGTGTCAGCGAGGTCCAGAAGGGTTATGTTCTCTATATTCCGCGGACGAAAAAGATCATCACCACAACGCATGTGAAAAACGTCGACCGAATCGACCCACACGATACCTCCACCTTACTCGATGACATCGCTGATACTGCTGGTAGTGGGGCCACGACTGACAGGCCGAATCAAGCGAAAAACTCTACCGCAGGTACTACCGATAATGATGCGCCCTCCGATGGAGAGCACGAGGACTTCGGGAAGGAGATACCTGCGCATCGACTCCGCAGAATTTTTGGAGGCAGCCGTCAAAGCGGACCTCTACCTCAGGAGGAGTTCACACTGCCGGAGTCGTTCATCAGAGAATTTGGTCAACCAGCAAGTTTAAATCTCACGGTAAACATGTCCGCATCGGCTGCGGTCACCAACGCAAAACAACAACCAGCCGAACTCAAAGAACCCCAGAGCTACAAGGAAGCAGTGTCGGGACCTCAGTGCATTGAATGGAAGCAAGCCATCGAGGAGGAGTTGCGAGCCATAGCAAATAACGGCACGTGGGAAATTGTCAACGCACCTGATAACGCTGCTATGATGACGAGCAAATGGGTATTCAAAATTAAATTCAACAGCCGAGGAGACTTGGAGCGCTTTAAAGCGCGGCTGGTTGCGCGAGGATTCACGCAGCGATATGGCATTGATTTCAGCGAAACGTTTTCACCCGTCTTGAAGATGTCGAGTTTGCGATTCCTATTTGCTCTAGCTGCAATATGGCACGTATTGGTTCGTCAAGGCGACGTGCCAAATGCCTATCTGAAGGCGGATATTGACAAACCGATCCTGATGCGAGCGCCACCTGGAATGCGACTGGCCAAAGGCAAGCACCTCCTGCTGAAGAAGAGTCTCTATGGGCTTAAACAGAGCGGTCGTCTTTGGAACGAATTGATGCACAAATTCCTCGTCTCTCATGGCTTACAGCAAAGTAAGCTAGACCCCTGCCTGTACTTCTGCAGAAAGGAAAACAAGCTTCTCGTACTTGGTCTTTACGTCGACGACCTACTGATGGTGAGCCAAGAACCCGCACATTGCGATTGGATCATGAGTCAGCTTCATAAGTCATTCGGAGTAAAGGATTTAGGTATTGCTGCAAAGTGCCTCGGTATCCAAGTGGACCAACTAGACGGCGGGATATTCATTCACCAGCAGGCTAACATCTTGGAGCTTCTTGAACGTACTGCAATGGCGGAATGCCGGCCAACTAAAACACCCATGGCGGGTCGACTAGACGAGAACGACACCGCTGATGAACCTTTTACAGACATCCAGTTGATGCGAGAAACCATCGGTTCACTACTATGGATTAGCAATTGCACGCGACCAGACATTACAATGGCAGTAAATTTCTTAGCGCGTCACGTATCCCACCCAACCACGCGGCATTGGCAAGCAGTCAAGCATTTGCTTCGGTACCTGAAGGGCACCACTGATGTTGGGTTATCATACAAGTACAACAAGCGAGCCCCAAATTCGTGCACCCCGATCATGTACACCGACGCAGACTGGGCTGGCGATCACAAGGATGCGAAGTCAACATCTGGAGGTGTGCTACTCCTCAACGACATGCCAGTCGCTTGGTACTCTAAGAAACAGAGCACAGTGGCGTTGTCAACGGCAGAAGCAGAGTATATCGCAGGAGGCACAGCGATCCGTGACTGTCTCTGGGTTCAACAATTACTTAACGAATTGGCACTTCAGAGCCCTGTCAGTCCGGTAACCCTTCGAGTCGATAACCAGAGCGCTATCAAGACGATGGAGAATGCCCTCACAACGGCGAGGATGCGCCACATCAACATTCAATACCATTTCATTCGAGATGTCATAAAGAAGGGTAATGTCCGAGCCGAATACTGCCCTACGACAAGCATGAAAGCAGACATTCTTACCAAGCCCCTCGGATCTGAGCTCCACCAACGTATGATGCTAGCTCTACACCTTCTGCCCCGTTCTCTTCTCATGGACCGAGGAGGAGTGTTGGAAAACGGACCAACGCACGAGAACGCATGACAGAGGTTTCATAACTACCAGCGTAGGAGGACAGGAGTTGCGAAACACCTAGCGACTACTGCGAGCTCAAGCTCCCTTGCATTTTACTCTAACACACAATTCACTTCTCGATTTGCCTCTCAAGTCTCTGACCTCATTCTGCCCTACGTCTACCTGCGTTCCCCACCGTGCAACAGGGTCAACGCTGTTCGGAGCTACGGCCACAGGTTCAGATGAGTCGAACATCTCTGGGACGCTCGAATCCCGGTTATCTGGGAATGGTTCATCCTCGGCGTCCTCAATGTGGTCTATGACGGGAGGCGCTACACAGAACATGCAGTTCGCGCATGTCTTCCCAGCCGGAATGGTGTTCGCAGCTCAGGGAGGTGTCGCCCAACCAGAAGGTAGCCTGGGTGTGCAGGTAACTGAGGCTGTCCTCCCGGTGTGGCCGATACCAGCCAACCCTGACGATGTCGTTATGTCGGAGTCGGGGCGGGCCATCGTTCGGAGTGACAACATGTCGAGGACATCTCGGAAGTACGCCCACAGACGAAGGTCAAGCCCAAGCGATGACTCCCCGAGTGTCCAGCGACGACGCTCGGAGACGCCGGCATTCGAGACGTTCAAGGCGTTCATCCAGACGGTCGCCAAGTCGGTCGACGAAGTCAGAAATGACGAGCCGCTCAGGAGGGTCGCGCTATTCAGCGACGTCAGGGGCGTCTCAGGTTGCCCTGAATGCCATGAGATCGACACAAGACATGTTGGCCCAGATGGAGTCGAAGCAATACACCACTCAAGCCGAGCTCAATCAGCGTGTCGGCCAAGCTTTCCAGGCGATCCAGATGCTGGCAGCCCGACCTGGGGTCGTCAAGAGTGTGACTGTTCCGAATGTCAAAGCGTCGACTGACCCAGCTCAGGTGTCGACCGGACCCGCTGAGGCTGTGCCGAGCGCCAAAAGCCATGAAGGCATCCGCGCGCTGAAGGCCGCGGAAACCCAGTTCGAAGAGCGCTGGCAGCGACGCGAAGCGGAGGCCGAAAAGGCGAAAGAGTCCTGGGCAGTCAACCTGCAGAAGAGCCTGAATGACCAGTGGGAATCTGTGATGAGTGCCAGATGCAACGTCTGCAAGAGGAGATCACCTCCTTGAAGGAGGCGCGCAATCAGGATCAGAAGGCTAATTGAAGGTCGAAGAACGTTCGCGGAACAAGTTCGAGCAACACTCGTGCAACATCGAGGCAAGTTCAAGGTGACCGTTCGACAGTGCACCCACGATCGAGTAACGCAATCAAGGATGACGCGGTACAAAGGACACATCTGGCGACAGTGCCTTTGCGGCTCAGCTCCAACTGACTCTCCCGAGTCTAACTGAAACAAAGTATGAGAAGGGAGATGATCAACCAAAAAGGGGAACAAAGGTCCAGGATTGCAAAGACGAACGGCTCCCGAGTGAAGTCACGACAGACGGAAGCAAAATCGACGGGAGCTGCAAGGTCAGAAGACAAGGAGCCGCCTAAGAAGGAGCTACGCAAGAAGCCTTCACGCCAGGATGAAAACCCTCGGGACCCAGCTCGAGTGGCGAATCTAACGAAGAAGACGATAGCTCAAGTGACTCCGACAGTTCGTCAGACGACACGCCACCCTACCATGGTGACCAACGCCAAGGGTGGGAACATGCTCACCCTCAGGACGTTTACCAACACCCTGGACGATTTCGACGAGAAACAGTCCCTGACAGCACGTCGCCGATGGTGGGAGAAGTTCCTGAACATGACCATCCAGGCTGGTTGGACGGAGCAGATGAAGATATACGAATTCAAGACGAAGATGTCGCCTGCCACCCGAAACTGGATTGACCAGTTAGGGAAACATGTGCGTACGAATTGGGGACGACTGGCTCGGGAGTTCAAGCGTGAGTACTGCAAGTCCCAGGTATCTGATTCGGAGAAGTAGTACACGATGAAGCAGTACAAGGATGAAACAGCTCTAGCGTTCCTGTACCGCCTGAACCTGGCTGCTGAACGAGCGGATGTGAAATTCAGGAAGTCTGAACGTCGACGTGAACAACACATCAAGCGGTTCATCAAGAACCTGACGGACATGTCGCTCAGGTCGACATTGCAAAGCCAGAGTTTCTACAAGGTGTCTGACCTGGAGTACGTTCTGAAGCAACAGGAAGAGGTGAATGCGAGTGGAAGCTATTCTACCCGGTCGCCTCCCAATCGTGACTTCAGAGCGGTCAACGTTTGCCCGAGGTGGAATGCGACAGCGGAACTCAAACCGAGCTTATGTGGCTCAGGATGATGAAGGTGTGGACGTCGAGCAGCCAGCCCAGGTTGAACAAGTTGTGGGTGAAAATGACGCTGTTTTCCAAGAACTGTCTACCGCAATTCAGGATGCCCAGATTTTGGATAACCCGAATGGAGCGTTCCTCAGTAGGGAAGAGCTAATTCACGAGGTTTATCGCATCATGAGCAACGTGGGATGGAAACCGGCGAACCCGAATACCAGGAGTGACTCGAGTGCTAATCCAAGACCACCGGTGCCGCCGCCTGTGCAGCCAGCTGCGTTTCATGGATACCAGTCCTACAACAACCCGGACCGATTGGAGTTTTGTGAGAAATGCAAGAAGTTTGGACATCGCCCGGAGAAATGCTGGACTGACATGGTATGTGGACAATACCACAGGCGTGGACACCCAACACGAAGTTGTATGACCAACTCTGTGAAGAATATCACGATGGACATTGCGAAGAGTGGAAAGCCTTCCAAGAGATCAAGAAACTCGTTCTTCAGGGAGGCCTAGCTGATTTGCCTAGCCATGTTCGGGAAGAGATCCTGAATGGAATGGACGATTCTGAGGAAGTGCAGTTAAACCACTAAGCCCGCCTAATGGGGATTCGGTACGCGTCGGGCTGAGAGAACCCTCAGAATTGTGTGTGTTAGCGTATGTCGGCCCCGAATTGAGGACCAGGAACCAAGATAACCCACAATGTATGACCTCCATGACTCATGACGAACCTGTTCCTTTGGATATTCGACAGAGTGTTTCAGGACCGCCATTGCCTCCAGAACCCGAAGGTAAACCTGAATTCAAGTTGAACCCCGGGGAATGGTATGGCTGGTGGGCCGAGAATGATCGTGACGAGGAAAGACGTCAGTGTGCTACGGTTCATGGAGCAGTGAACAATTTCAGGACGTAGATATTGCTTGACATCGGAGCGACTGTGAGTATGATCAGTTTGGACCTTGCGCGTAGGCTCAAGATCAAGTTAAACTCACAGAAGCGGATCAAGGTGTCAGGGCTAGGTAGCGTCCCGAGTTATATCACTTCGAGTTATATCACTTCGAGTGCACAGATCAAGATCACTTTGGGATGGCGAGTTGTGTATGTCATGGATGTCTGGGTAACGAACATCGGAGAAGGAGTGGATGTACTCTTAGGAATGGATTTCACGTTCAGTGCTGGAGTACGCCTAGGCATTAGTGAAGGAATGGTATGTCTCCCGGATGAAGAATCCATTTTAATGTACGGGTATACTACACGAAGACGTGAATAGCGGAATATCCCAGTTTGCCCCCTTCGAGGATTGCATCTGCGACCTGGAGAACATGCAAATGTGGCCATCCGATATGGACAATGCCGCCCGCTCCAAGATGTCGTATGGTCAGGGCGAGGTGATCCGTGGGTCACCCACATTGTTTACGGCGCACGATCGTGGGCCGTAGCGATAAAAGTGGTCAACGTTTCGGACTGATATTGTTGGATCGAGCCTAGGACACCCGTTGCTCGGATTGCGGAGTATGGGAACATCCCCATAGTTGGACAGTTCGTGCGCCCTGGACTACGAAGGTATATGGAATGGTAGCAGACTATTCAGGAGAACACATTCTCCGCGAAGGCGAGGGTGCGTCAGGTAGCGTCATGAAGATGCTTCGGGATGCGGCTCCGCCTGCGGTTATGGTTCCCAAGTACAAATGGCCAACGAAGTTACTAGTGAGGGCAAGAGAACCTGACCGAGCCCAGGTCACGAAGATCGTGGAAGAAAGAGTTACCAAAAAAGTGGAATCCGCTGAGGATGTTACACTTGGGGCATACTCCCCGAGCGTGATTGTTTCACTCATGGTTGTCGAAGTTTCGCCTGAACTTGTCACCCTGGATGTCAACACCCAGGATGACGGAGAGGTTGCCAATTCGGGATCCTGCGGAGATGTCCCAGACGAGATGGCTCAGAGATCTGAATGTGATGCATTCCAGGATGACCCGAGTACAGAAGGCGAGGATTTCGAGTTACCTACTTCTACCGTACCCGAAACACCGCTCGCAAGACTTGATGCAGCGTACGCTAGGTGCATGCGAGTGAGCGCCGAGCAACTCGATTTAGAACCGGCGGTATATATTCGCGAAGGGAGTGAGCTTATGTCTCAGTTGAAGGATCAGCTGGTTATGCTACCCGACTTAGACGACTTCTCTCCTGAATGTGATATCAAGGCTGCTGACGTTGGAGAACGTGGCGAGAGCACGGAGGCTCAAGCAAAGCAGCTGAAGGCCATCCTGAAAAGACACCAGAAGATCTGCTTAGGTGACGGGAATGCTGCCCCGCCTCCGGCGAGGGGCGTCATCTGTGATTTAGATGTGGGAGATGCCAGGCCAGTTGCCCAACGACCCCGATCGGTCGGTCCGCACTTGGCAATTAAGGTGTATAAGTTGCTGAAGAAGTTCCTGGAAGCTACACTGATTGAACACTCGGAATCGCCATGGGCATCCCCAATTGGGATCGTTCTCAAGAAGAATGGAGTGGCCATTCGAATGTGCATCGACTATCGAGTCGTGAACAGCTTCATTCAATTGTCGAACTACCCACTACCACTGATCGACGATCTCATTACTGGTTTCGAAGGAATGATGTGGTTTTTGAGTCTTGACATGGCGAGTGGTTTCTGGGCAGTCCGAATGACTGAGAGGGCCAAGCTGATCTCGGCATTTACCTGTCCATTCGGGCATTTCCAATGGGTACGTATGCCATTCGGGTTGAAAAACGCCCCACTAATCTACCAACAGATGATTACTTGCCTGAGGGGTTTTGTGCGGCTATCACCCGAAGAAGAAGCACTCGTGGATCAGGATGTGTTAGACTACTTGAAGATGGATCCTCAGTCGTCGAGTGAGGAAATAGATGCAGGACGCAGTATGACACCACTTTTGGAGCAAATGACCGTTTTCAGGCGTAACATTCCCGCACCATCCCAAATGGAGCCAGTCTTGGGGCGCAGTTCGTATATTGATGAGATCGCGCATGGGGCGGCCACGTGGGATCAACTATGCGGTGATCTAGATGCGTTGCTCTATCAGCTACAATACTGGAGTATCTCCGTTAGCTTGCTCAAGAGTGAATTCGGGAAGCGTGGCATACCGTACCTCTCTCGCGAGATTGGTGCGGAAGGGATACGTGCTACCCCGAAAATCGTAAAAGGCATTCAGGAGCTACCATTCCCGGCCACCCACCCTGAAAGGAGTTCAGTCATTTCTAGGCAGCCTGAATTACTACCACAAATTCATCGAGGATTACGCTGTGGTAGCCGCTTCACTCTATGAATTGACCGACGACCAAGTGCGTGCAGGACGAGACTTGTCTCGGGCGAG
>NBNE01001910.1:0-10537 GCA_002215365.1 Phytophthora megakarya | reverse complement strand
GGTATTTTGGAAAGTGAGTAGCTTTAGATTGAATAATTGACATTCAGAGCACTGGGCAGAAACCACAATGTGCGTCCTGTTCTGTCAGCGACGCCTTAGAAACGTACACGAGTCGAAATCACAATGTGATTTCTGCCCAGTGTTCTGAATGTCAATTATTCAATCTAAAGCTACTCACTTTCCAAAATACCTGAAACACATCAAGTCTCCTACGACAACAATAGTCACCGTTTTAGTGGTATGATCACATTTTTTCCTGGACATGAGTGAGCTACAAGAGCTACCTACTCTTTACCTACATGTTTGCTCCACAGATTGTGGGAGGAGGAGTTGTTCGGCACAGGACCTTTAGCAATCACTCCCAGAGTACTTCATCCACTGAACCCATTGAATTGACTTCAACCTCGGTTACATCATACTGGCTTGTCCACCCACACATAAGTTCAACATGCGTCCAGTGTGAGTCCAGAGGATGTCATCGATAGAAGCAGACTCCAACAATTATGCGCTAACCGAAGGTAACTGCAGTCCATTGACGTAGGGTGTGTCGTCCTCATTGGCGACTCGTCAATCTCCATTAGCCACAAAGCAATAGAAATATTATGAATCAAAGTAGCCGCAGTGTCTGGGCGCTATCAGTGAATCGCTCACAGTGATAAGTACTTGGATTTCTGAGTGAATAGCGAAAGCTGCTGTTCTTAATTAGTTTTCCAACTTTGATTCAACTTACGATTGGTGTATAAAATTTGAAACGCTACGACTAGCCACTGCAACCAATCACAATGAAGTATACTTAGCGAGGAGCCAATCATTTCCCACCATCGTACCACTTGTCCAATGGACACTACAATGCGCGTTTGTGTTTAGGTCGGTAAATACAAGAATCAGTAGGTTGAGTATTTCGAGTATTATGATCACATTCATTGGCTTTATTATAATGATACCTGAATAGGTATGGGGACGGGAGCGTCGCAGTTTTGCTGCTATTGTCACGCGTCTGAATCGCCGCAATTTCGGATCTGTAGCTATGGTGTCGGGTGTTGCGCTCGTTGGGGGGTGAAGTCGAGAGTGGGAGTGGGAATGCTGTTGCCGCGTGTCAAAGTAAGAAAGCCCTAGGTGCAGTACTGCTAGCAATATCACCAGTAGCCGTTGCAGGTCCGGCAAAATCAATCGGGTTGGGATTGTTACAATTGTGAAGACCTGCCGGAGTGGACAACACGAATCACTCGATGCTAAGAAACCTCACCAAAATCTCGACATTAAATGTTGGATTATCGCGACTAAAGAAGGGTGGGCAACGTTCGAGTTTATCGTTATAGTACCAAACAAACTGCCCGAAATGCATTCGACAGCATTTGGTGCAGTCACGTGCTCTACAATTCGAAAGGTGACGAAAATCAATCTGCCGGATTGAATGGTTGGGCGATTCAAACGATTCGTAGCGTGATGAAAGCCTAATCCTTCAGTCATTAATGGTCTAATAGAGTACTTAGTACATGTACTTCTATGAATTGATCAAGCATTATGCAGTGAGGTCCTCACTAATGCTTTCGCGAAGATGACAGGTGGAAAATTGAGTTTGCTGTTCGTCTTTTACGCCGTGACTCACATCAACAAAACCGGTACGGCATCGAATCTACGATGGATAACCATAATAAATCTCCACCAGTTGATGCTGTGGAACGCTGCACTTTGGGAGTGTGAGCTCCCCACACTCCCAACTCCACTAGGGACCCCACACTATGATACTATTAAAACTTGCTAGTCATCGATCTAAAACACCGATGTCGAAGACGAAACTTTACATTCCCCTCTAGGTCAGATCTCGGTGTCGTTTATTAGAAGTAAGTTTAAGGCTTGGTAAAGGCTACCGTCGATCCTGCAAGAGCTACGCAAAAACGTATGGTAAGCCATATACAGATATTTCTATGGAGAATGTTCGTAGCGTCGTCTATTCCTATACGGAGGTATTCTCCTAAAACGACTAAAAGTTGGTGCAATAGATACCTAAACAATCTCACGTAACGCTTTAGGGGTACAAGAAACTATATTTCGATAGTAGCATACTGTAGCATACTGTAGCGACAATTGCATTGTGAGGAATCCAACTGAGTTCACAAACGAGAAGGTACCGGAATACTGGTACTCATTTTGCTCAGCATGATAGTACTACTCTTGTCATTTTGTTGGGTAGATAATACGAGTTTGGTCAAATTCCCGTTTTTCGGTAGAGCTTATCCCACAAGCTCCACCGAAAATTGTGGCTGTTGATAACTGCACTGTTCTCTGTTGTGAAACGAGTCATACAATACGACGACCTAGAACTTCGAATTTGAGCCAGTATACCAGCTGTGATCAAATTTATAGATGCACTGCTGATTTTCTCTACCGTGTAGTTCAGAACTTCCACTGTAAGTAAGAGTCTTCACTGTAAGACGCTGTCTATATCACATTGTGTTACACCGTACGTACAATTTTGCTTGCACATGGTATAATGGACAGTATTAATTCCTGTAGGTGCATGTATTAGGTATGTACTGTACCTACAGTACTGTATGTACGTACGATTTGCTTACACATGGTATAATGAACAGTATTAATTCCTGTAGGTGCATGTATTAGGTATGTACTGTACCTACCTGTACAGTACTGTATGTACGTACAATTTGCTTGCACCTGGTATAATCGACAGTATTAATTCCTGTAGGTGCATGAATTATCTATGTACATGTACCTACAGTACTGTACAGTACATGTACAGTACTGTACTCGGCAGCCCACAAATGCTTCAATCTGTATAAAAAACGGCAATGGAGCGGAGGTTCCTGCGATGGGACTCACCATCATCGAATAACGCCCCCCCGTGCGTAATCTTCGTAGTAGTCCTCACTGAGGACTAAGGACTCCTCAGCTCCTACGTACACCGGTAGAAGGAGCTGGCACACTCTTCGATTTACCGAGTTGTGGCGAAGTTATCGAGTAGCAACACTATGAAAGTTTCCTGTTTCGCTCTATGGGTTGCTGTTATCTTCGTTGCAAATGTCAGTGCCACGTCAATCAAGCATGGTAATCGAATTGGTGACATTCGGTCGTTAAGGGTTCACGAAGTCGTTGACGAAGCAACTGAAGAGAGAGGAGCTCTGTCAACCTTAACGGAGAAGGCCAAGGCCTTGCTAACTTCAAAAACGTCGGTAGCTACACTGGATAGTTTGGTCGCGAAAAAAAGATCCCCAAAGGATGCCCTCACGCGGTTACAACTTAGCAAAGCAGGCACTAATCTACTGGAGAAACCTCAGTTGAAAACTTGGATGACTTACATGACAACGGTGAACAAGAACAACCCAGACGAAGCGATCATCTCGACCTTGAAGTCTCAATACAAGTTCACCGATGAGACTCTTAACGGAATGATTATTAAAGCGAAGAGAAACTCAGCTACTGAAGACATTGCAACAAAACTGCAAGAATCGCAGTTGAAGGTGTGGCAGAATACGAACACAAATACTAACAAGGTTTTCAACTTACTTCAGCTCAACAGAGTTGACCGAAGCCCTTTTCAGTCACCGGAGTTTAGTGTGTGGACCAAGTATCTCGATGACATGGTCGTCCCTCTTAAGGACAAGGTTATACTAGGGACCTTGTCGTCCCATTACCAGGACGATGTTTTGTCACAGATGCTGATCGCTGCGAAGAAAAAACCAGAAACTAAAGAAATGGCCACTACGTTGCAGATTGAACAACTCCAGACATGGTTGAGCAAGAAAACACCGGCTGATGACGTTTTTGCGCTGCTTCAGCTCAACAAGGCTGACGACAAGCTCTTCGACAGTCCCCAGTTTGCTTTGTGGAGCAAATACCTCGACGATCTGAGTGGTCCGAATAAGGAAACGACAATGATCGCGACCTTGTCGACTCATTACGCTGACGAAGCGATGATTAAACTCATCAATGCAGCAAAAGATAATCCAGCAATGAAGGGTATGGCTACGAAGTTGGAGGGAGCACAGCATAAAAAGTGGATTGCAGCTGGTACGTCCCCAGTCGACGTCTTCAAGTTCTACCAGCTCGACAGAGCAGGCGATAGTTTGTTTACCAGTCCTCAATTTGACACCTGGGTCACCTACCTGAAAAGATTCAACGCTGCAAACCCGAAAAAGGAACCAACGTCACAATTTGGAACATTTAGAAAAGTCTACGGAGACGAAGACTTGGCAAAAATTCTTATCAAGGCACAGGGAGTCGATAAAACGAAAGATATAGCCACCAAACTCCAGGAAGAGCAGATCATCTACTGGTTGAAGAGCAAACAGAAAGTCAGGGATGTTCAGAAATGGCTGGGCGTGGACAAGAACACCGCGAGCGCTCTCGAAACGGCAGCTTATAAGAAGTACGAAGGGATCTACCTAGACCAGCCCTTGGTTCGCAATGGACGCAAGTAGATAGAGATAAACCGATCAATCACAGCAATGTGAGAACATTAATTCATTTCGCGGATCATCGTCACAATACCAATTACATCCACTATTCATCGTCTTAGGTGGTCATTTACCGGTTTGGTATTAAATTTCTACTAGAGTAGTGAAATGTAATTCAAAAACTAAATTACGCAAGTCAACTGATCAAAATTCTTCGAAACACGCCAAGAATTTGACAGGTTATGATCACTCTGGTCAAACGTGTTCATTAAGTACTTGCAGTACAGAGAATTCACGCTGAAATGAAAGAATCGTCCAAGCTGAAAGCTACTGGGGCTTGTGTTGGAGCTGCTGCAACAATGGCAGCAGTTCCTGCTGCTCAAACTGCTGGGTTCACGAGTGCTGGTATCGCTGCCAATTCTATCGCATTAGGAATGATGTCGAGTGCTGCCGTTGTCAATGGAGGAAGTGTGGCAAGTGGAACTGCGGTTGCAGTTTTGCAAAGTGTAGGGGCTATCGGAGCTGTATCATTGGGAATGGCCGCAACAATGGTAGCAGTGCCCACAGCTATTGGCGCTGGTGTGGGAATTTTGAAAGATCTTCATAACGATACACTCGTGTCAACAAGCGCGTATGACCCCCACGAGAAAAACAATCAATGGATTGTTGCTATCGAAAAAGGACCCGGAAACGTGCGCGTCATTCGATTCCAGACTGAAAATGAAGCTCGCGCATGGTTTCGCAAGAGTTGGTCGATTCGAGAACTCTACAGCCCAGACGGCAAGTTGGTTGCGTCTGCACGTTGGAATCCGTGGGCTCATGCAACTATTCGTCGGGTGATGAAGGAAAAATACTTCGCGCATTAGCAATGCTGGCGTTTTTGTCTTAGCACAAGCAGCTCTCTCGTAATTCAAAATTTCTTCACCATAGTTTTGTATTATATCGGTGGTGGTGGGAACATGTACTGTATCATTTTGACCGTTTCTAACGTGATATAATTCATCGGCTAACTCAAAGTAGAATGATCCTACAACTGTACATACAGTACAAACAAGTCATAGATCCTGACAGATCAAAGTAATCTAGACACTGGACTACACGTATTACCGCGTAATGACCTCCCAGCCAACCTGATATACATTCAACAGGGTTTGAGTGCTGGACCTCGGATCTTCATTGCAGAAAGAACTATGTGGACGATACTCACTACAAGGAGCAATGTTTTCCATACACATGAGTTCCCACTGCAACTACTCCAAGAAGCGATCGATACTCGAGTCGAGAACAAAGTGTGGAAAGTCCTACGGAAGCAAAAGATCCGCAACGAACTCATTCAGAGCACTACGACACACAAAGTACCAAGTGACCCTACTCAACAGAAATACAACATCTTCACCTGCGTCCAAGCGGCAATTCTTCAAAATCTACCGCAAGTGGTTCTTGCAATGTATCAATTCAACCCTGCAGACGTGCAACTCGCGACGTGGTACGCACTCTACCGTCTCAAAAGGAACAACCAACAGATCAAAGTATCAAGCGAACTCGTCGAACTTGCTCGAGCTCAACGTCAAGTTTGGCTCTGGGATCGAATTGGAACGTTTCTTCTCCTACGACACAGCCGAATCTGTACTCAAAGATCAAGTAGAAGGCAAGAAAAAGATTACGTGCATCCTGTTGCCTCCATTCCAGACGAAGCGTTCACGATCATTTTGAGCTTCATCGATTTGCACGAAAGTCGAGAAGCAAGAGTCCTACGCTTCCTTATTGAAGCTAGACCGTGTGCAATCTGTTCCAGGCTATGTATTCCAGGTCATTGCAAGGCTAAACGGCTTCGGAAGATGGAGAGAAGAGCGTCCAAGCGCCTCAACATTTAAACCTCTGTGTAATCATATCCTCCACACAGTCATGTATATGAATACTTAAATCAATATTATACTTCTGTAACCACCTCTATAACAAAATATAACCTGTGTAACCAATACTTACCGCCCTCTAATCAGTCATTTTTGAATTTGCGGTCTTCCAATGAGATGTAGTCGTCCCTCTCCCCTTGATGTTTCGAGCGTCTCTCGCTTCCATGACGCGCTGTACTTCGGCCACGTGGACGTCGTGCGTCGTATGATCTACCGTGATCCTTCTCTGGCCAACGCGCGCTCCAGTGCGCGGCCTCACGCGACGTCACTCATGATCTGCGCTACCAGCCATAAATCGACCGTAAAAACTACTATAATTCTAGTTAAACTTCTTTTAGCTAAAGGAGCCTCCCTCAGAACCAAAGACGACCATAGAAACACTGTTCTGATGGCTGTTTGTGCCTCTGGAGGCCACCCCAACATTGTAAAATGTCTTTTAGATTGGGACCAAAAATCAAAACATAAAATTTTACTATGGAGCGACCAAGACGATCAAGGACGAACGGCGCTAGGACTGGCGAGTTTAAATGGACATGGAAGACTGGCTTCCTCTATTTTGGACCTTTTGGAGACAGACGAGATGGAATTAAAGGTGCTGTACGCTCTCGATATGGCACTAAAAAGTGGAGATGAAACGGGTGTAGTGGAGTTATTACGCAATAAAAAGTTGCAGAAATTGGTGCGAGAAGACAGAAAAGAAGGAAAATTGACAATTCATGGAGAGTGGAACCAATTGCAACAAGTGGAAGAGCTGACGGTGGCCACTTGTGTCGCTAAAGCTGTGGAAAATGACATGCTAAAAGTTGTGAGAGAGATGCATCGATTGAATCGATCGGTTGTGGGTCATGCGACGTGGTTTGCTTTGTGTGATAAGATGGAGATATGTGGGAAAGGAAAGGCTAAGATTGTGCACAGAAAGAAGCATGTTCAGCCGGAATTTGAGGAAATTGCTGCCTTACATCGACGGGATTGTGTTTGGGATAAAATGAAATGTGTATTTTGGATTCGATACGCTTCTGTGCCGAAGAAATATGGTAAAATGGAGATAAATATTGTGGCCGATTTACCGGATGCAGTGTTTCGAATTGTTGCTGAGTTTTTGAAGCCGAATTTTAACGATGCGGAAGAAGCACAGAAGGAAAGGTTTAAGGCTGTACTGGATTTATCGTCGTGGTAAACTGGAAAAGTGGTATTACTACTGGCGCGTTGATGAACCAACGGAATGCATTAATGTTTTATCAAGAGTGAAGATGGAATGAAAACTACAGTATCTACAAACAAATGAGGGCCTGACTGATGCTACCAACCTATCGGCAATCACGAACTATTCGCGATTGACAAAAGCGATTTATCCAATACTCGAGCTGTGTCCTGCAAGTTCCCCAGCAATTTCAGGAACGGGGTCACCAAGTCTGCCGTGTAGTGCATACCCAGTACTCGACCTGAGGACGAGTCCCATTCAAATCGGACCTTGGATAATATCGACAGTTTCTTACCAACAAGCTTGTTCACGAGTGCTGATTTTTGATCTTCTATGGTTATATCAGCGAAGTATGGGAACTCGCAACGTAACATGTCTTCCGTAATAATGATGTGCGATTGGATAGTCGCCAGCATTGCATCATCTTCGTCGTTTTCGAGCTGCAGTAGGCGTATTGTTATGTCATCATTAACATACGGTACAGCCAACCATTCTTGAACGATGGCTTCAATACCAATTCCACTGTTGACACTGACGTCGGGGGCCATCACCTTGTGTAAAAATGCCATCTGAGCATTGTTTCGTTCATATATCGTGCCCGGGGAAGTGATAATTGGTTGTGGTGTTTGGGGTACTTTGAAACCATTTCGGAAGAGGCGGTAATACTCCGATACAACGATCCAGGGTGTCACGCTTGTAGGCGTGCGAACTACAAGCCGCTCGTGTTCTAATTCGCGAAGCCGGATCTGCTCCTGGATTTTCTTCACCTCATGCTCTAACGATTCTGCAAGGTTGTCGAATTTTTGCCGATATCGTTGTTGAATTTCTCTTCGTCGCTGCCGTTGGCGAGCGTCGTTGCGGATGAGTGCTTCAATTAGCTCTGGTGTGGCTTTATGTTCTGGCACCATTCTATGCAGAACTGTGGTTATGTTGCGTTGCCGTGATATTTCTGCTCTTTTAACACCAGATCGCCGTCGGTTGGAAGAAACAACACGAATGCCTTCGTCACTCGTCGTTGCGTAATGTGTGTTTGGTTTTAAGCGTTCATTTACATGTCCAGTTGATGATACGAAGTCGTTACAAGTCCGTAGTGTTGGTTCTGAGCTGAGTTGCACTGTGCTTGTTTTCGTCGATTGCTTATGGTATGATCTGGTGACCATGCCGTAACTCGTAGATCTGTCCATATAGTCTGCTGGAACAGCGTGGCCATATCGTCGATCTCCTGAACGTTGTACTACGTCACCAATAAGGTTGTCACTGAGCTGTTTGGGTGGAAAGAGCATAGTGCTGTGCATGATGATGTGTAACTTGGTAGGCTTGGGAACTTTCTGGCTAATTAAGAAGTGACGTCGTACGTTATACCACAGTCAAAATCCCGTCAAATGATTAATCGACGCGGTAGAAACAGCTGTACAAGTGTTCGTAAACGTACGTTTACGGACGATTGTCCCGTCATCCCCTATGTGATTGGATGCTTTAGTGGAGATCACTTCGTTATGGCTGGTATGTGACGTTGCCAAATTGACAATACTGGTTCTTTTTACGCGTGCAATCAATGACTCGTAGCATTGAAGGAAACTGCTGCAAATCTACCACAGAATGCAGTGAATCTACTGTTATCGTTGAACAACTGCTGCGACGTGTTTCAATTTTTCCTGTGGTAATTATCATGAACATATTATCTGGTATTCCAAAGCGTTCAGACTTCATACTCTACATATACTTTCAAGGTTTCAAGTACCGTCACAATGCCGTCAATATATCAGGTTGGTGGCACATACTGGAATACGCTGCATTAAATTGTTCCGCCTAATGGATACCTGACGCGAAACTACAAGCGTCTTTTCACTAGACGAATTACTGAAAATGTTGAGTATTTCTGGAAATTCTTCTGTGGATCATACTCAATGCTGGCGATGACGATCAGTTCGTCTCGATTGATCATCTGGAGTATGGATATTCTATTCTCCATGCAATCTTCAGTGATCATCGGTACTTTGAAATGTTTCTCAATGTGTGCGACTGGCATGGGTGCACCACAGGAGACATCAGACCATACACGAGGAAATCATTCTCTCAAAATGACAGGGTCATGTGACTAGAAATCGGACTAGTGTTGCAGCTCCAATTGCTGAAATTCATTTCATATCAATTAGATACTACATTGTCGCGAATCGTCGTTGTGCTATCAAAGTGAATTGCTGTGTGCGAAACCCGACTTGTAATCCATTGATTCTTTCTTACTGATTCTCGATGACCTTGGAGCCCCTTACGCCCGATTCTTGCCCATTAGTGTGCATTGGTAAGGAAACAAGGTTTGGAGGAGTTGAACGCGCAAAGTGTGGGTGCATGACGTGCTGGTGTGGAAACTCCGGTCACAAAACCGTACTGTCTTTCTCGGGAAGTTGGCAAGAAACCATTCAACTATTTCATCAGTGCATTATTGAACAAATACATTCCCATTTGGATGCAAGGTCAGCGACTATCGTTGAGAACTACTGTACGTAGTACATTAGAGCTGTAATATTGGTGCTGCTGCCTTACCTATGTGGGCTTATGCCGATTGAATGTCTGTATGGATCGGTCGAACTACGTATAGTGTCATCAGTCATACAATTGCAAGGCTGCAAGTGACATCCTTCATAAAAGTCAGTGTTACTGGGAAACATTTTGCTGTGGAGCAGTACAATTTAAGCTTACTACTCGTGGATGATACGCGGATCATGAAGCACACAAGCCACGTCCTCGAGGTTTCCCAGCAACTTCAGCAATGCCGTCACCAAGTCAGGTGCGTAGTGTATACGTACTATGCGACCCACTGATGCATCCCATTCAAATCGACCAACTGTCGACACCACCAACCGCCGTCCAAGAAGCTTATTCGCTATCGGGGATAAGATGTCTCCATCCACGAGATGCGGAAACCCATTACGCAGTGTTTGTTTGGTGATGGTGGAGTATCCTGTCTGGAACGCTAGTATAATATCCTCCCTCTCATGTTCTATCCG
>NBNE01001909.1:0-10539 GCA_002215365.1 Phytophthora megakarya | reverse complement strand
CCACACGGTAAATTTGAAAAACCCACCCGCAATCAAACTACAGAAGGAATTTTTGCAACCCTGCTACCGACCAACATCGACATCTACGTACTGGGCGTCACGTCGTTCGACAAGCTGATCATGCTCCTCTACTTCGCGACCTTCACACTTCTGCTCAGGTTCTGGGAGGACGTGCGCGCGCACGCCCAACGGGCCGAAACATTATTGACTCGAGTGGCTACCACCCAGCCGGTTACTGCCAAGTACACGCGCGAGGCTGGTACGCAACGGTCGGGGATGTCCCGGAGGCTCTTTCTAGTGGCCAACGTTTAGATCTACGTTGTAGAATGTGTCCTCGTGCTCAAGAGCTTCTTCCCATGCAAGAAGATGGGGCTGTTCAGCTTCGGTGCCCTGTGCTTCTTCCAGATAACTATCAAGTTGATCAGATGTGCGCTGCAGCTTCGTGCCGTGCTACTGAAGATCGAGTTCTCGGCCCTGACCGCGACCATTGCGTCGAGACTGTCGCTCATTGGTGCCGTGTCGTCGCTGCCGTTTTCCTATCGCAGAATGTAGCTGCTGTTCTCCATGTCGATGTTTTCGATCCGCGCGTGTCGAACCCGTGGTTGTTCTAAGCCATCTCGAAGCTACTCCGGGGGCATTGGTGATCTACGTGATGGAAGTCAAAAGATAACAGCTACCGACTCCACAGGCGTGCAGCATCCAGAAAGTAGATGCCTCACACCGCAGCTCCATGAGCTACTAAGACTATCAATATATCTCGCGCAGTGCATGACCAGGAGCTGCTGAATTCAATATTGAATCATGGCGAACGGGACGTACTATATCACCTACGCACTTGCTATATTCGGTGTGTGGTTTGTTCCTGACCCATTTGTTACCGGCGCAACTCTAGTAGCATCGACGGTCTTAAGAAAGGCGGCGCTGGACAATAGCTTGACACTTAGGTGCAGAGATGGCATTCAGGGCAGAATGACTTTGTTCCCAGTCCAGCATACAAGTGTAGATATGTGCGAGATTGTGGTTGGAGCTAGTGTTATGTGCAATTATCTAGTGATGAAATCCATCATGTTTGAAACTATATCTCGAATGTTATCACGTAAGGGACAAAACCAAACGTGTTTTCGAAAGGGAAAAGAGATCGCAAGGTAAACCTTTGGCCACGTATACCTGTTAGTTTGGATTCCAGAGGAGACGTTTTCACGTTCGTCGGGGTTATGGCGTCATATCCAGTTCTGGAATAGCTTCGTCACGCTCATTAAAAACTAGTTGATCCAGCTCACGTTCTCAGTGATATTCGGCATCTTCAAACCCGGTGTTGTCGCCAGCTGACCCCAGCAGCTGCTACTAGCGAGGTTGAAGCCCACTACCAGCAGCTACAACTTCAACCAGGACATACTGCACGACGACAAGCCAAGAAGCTCGGCGGCAAGACACGCGTGTCCTGAGGTACGAGTACGACGGCCAGGCACGCATTGCACTCGCAAGTTCATCTTCAACCTCAAGCTACTCCGAGGGCGACAACAAAGGCTCGCCGGAGCGATTTTCTTTTTCTTGCGTTTTAAGCCTTTCAAATTCATTTCTTCTGCGTTTTGCTTCACGTTAATCAAGTGTGAACAACAAATTGTTTTAACTCACTTCGCGCTGCGAAGAGGAAGCGATGAGCAGTTCAGATCACGGGAGCCGTGACCTGGCTTTGGAGGCGCTGATTCCACCTCGAGTTGGAGTGGAAGACGTGGTCGTGGCGCAACGGCAGACAAGAAAGTTCGAGCTGTCACTGGCACAAAGCATCGAAGCGGAGTCGGAGAAGGTGGAGCAAGTGGCCAAGAAGGCGGAGGTGGTCCAGCAACTCACCCTCGAGCAACTCAATTGGTTCCAACCGCAACAAGAGGTTCTGAAGTCCAAGACCACGGAATACCTGCTACAACAGTACGATAACCAAGTAGAACTGAAAACGAAGCAAGCTGCCCTCAGCGCTCAGCTGGAGGAGCAGCAGAAGGCGTTGACGCAGCAGTACCAGTTGATGCAGGAGACCGCTGAAACCGTCGGACACCAAGGCCGCCAGACCGAGAATTTGAAGGAAGAAGTGTTATCTCCGCGCGGTCAGCGTCTCTGGGGCTGGTTTGCCCAGGGCGCGGGTCAAAGCGGCCGCGAACACGACGGAGATGAGACCATGATCGGCGAAGACATTAATGCGGGTCGAAATGAACCAACAATCACGGTGGCGACGGGATTGAACATGCCCGTGCGTCCCTGTACCGCGGCTCAACGAAGAAGGACAAGAAGGCCTTCATGGCCAGCTACCTTATCTACAAGCGGCGGGTTACGGCTTTGAATCAGGGCTCATATGGGCGAGGGTTTGTCATGCCTCTGAGTGCATGTATAGATCACCGGACGCTGATCCGTATCTGCAAGTACGAGATAGGCCGGCCCGAGTTTGAAATCACTGAGGACGATAGGAAGGCATACTTCTTGGCAGCGAAGCGTCCGGAACTCCAGGACTACGCGCGACTTGCGGAAGCCATGCGCTCTTTGACGATGAACATCACGCTACCTGACGCTGAGTCCCGTGTAATGAAGCTGGTGACGGACTTCAAGGAGGTCCTGGATGGCGCAAGATATGGACGATTTTTCTCTCGAAGAGCGCAAAATGGCTGTGGATTTGTTGTGTGCAGCGCTAAGACCGCCTGCGCTCAAGAAGACGGTCATTACGGAGTTAGAGCGCACGGTGCACAAGGCGACAAAAAGTCCGTGAAGGTATCTGTGGATTGGCTGAAGTCCAGAGTGTCAGCTTTTATGAATTTTGAATCAGCTATCCAGCAGACGACGGGCGCGAAAGGAAGCCAGACACAGCAACAGCCAAAGACAGGCAATGCCCCACGCGCTACAACGCGAAATCTGCCTAAAGGGCGAAATGCAACAGGTGGAACAGGAACCAAGGCGAGCGCAGTGGGCCCAGGGCCCGTTGATGCCAAGCCTCAGAGTACCTAGAAGCCTGCTACGCCGGCTCAGCCCCGCAAGTGCTTGAAGTGCGGAGACCCGACCTAAGGCGTATTTCAGTGCCCTCTTGCGAATGCGACAGAGGCGAAGGAACTCTACGACAAAAACCGTAAGGCTGCTAAACCGATTGGTGCGGTGGCACTCTTGGTAGACCAGCAGGGCCACTCCATGCCTGACAATGGGGTGAAGCAGAAGATGGCCCCGTGGTGAACCTTGTGCTGAACGCCTGGACAAAGCCTGACAGCGGAGCTGAAGTGTCAGTAGTGACCCACGAGTGCTGCAGGAGCTCAGGCCAAAAGGCCAAGTGCTACAGTGTCACGACCTCACGACTTGGGAGTCCATCAAGGGAATCACCGCTGTCCCAATGGTGATCAAACAGGAAGTCAAGCTTGACCTTCGGTTTAACACTATTAACGGATGATTAACGCTGAAGAACCTGACGTGCTGGTTGGTCTCTGGAGAGCTTCCGCCAGGAATGGGTAATATTTTGCTCAGCGAAGGCGTAATGGAGCGTCTGGGATACAATGCACAAGCGCTGTTGGATCAGGCTCGGAGGCTCAGTGATTTGTACGATATAGACGAGGATGTGGCGCCTACGGAAGTGCGCAATGTGTTGACGTATACGGCTGCCACAACCCCTTAGCCCGAGCCTGCGCCAGAGGAGAGGGATCTGCAGCCAGACGAGGAGCAGCGCTGCTTCCCCGGGGTCGACGTCATCCAAGACCAAGAGGAGGCGTGTACGCTTGAATGGAAAATCCTCGAAGGCAAGCTAGACGAAGCCGTCAAGCTCGGCTACAACTCCGCATTTCGTTCGAAGCTTACCAACAGTTTGTTCGAGTATCGAGATGTCTTTAGGGCCAAGCTCGGCTGAGACCCACCCGTGGACATGCCCCCCCCTCAAGGTGACTTTGAAGCCCGACGCGGTGGCGGTGCGCTACAAAGCTCGCCGTTATGCTCCCGAGCGTCGAGGCTTCATGAAGCGACATGTGCAAGAACCGATCGATGCTGGACTCTGCTACCGTAATCTGCATCAGCAAGCGGTGCTCGCCTCCTTTGATTATCAAGAAAGTAGACCCTGGAGACTTCAGTATGAAAGTGGATGTCGGCCGAGTAAACGCTCAGACGCTGCGGTTGATCTGGCCGATGCCGATACTGGAGGTCATCATGGACTACTTAACGGACTCCGAACTCTACTTCCTTCTGGACTTTTCAAGGGCTACTGGCAATTTCTCCTGTCCCTCGAGGGTCAGGAGCTGCTTTCTTTTCTAACGAACATGGGGATTTTCACTGCCACTCGGGTGCTGATGGGCGGTTAGGACAGTGTGGCTTATTGTCAAGCCACTGTTCAGGAAATGTTTAAGGAATGTTTGTACAAAGGGCTGCTGATTTGGCTGGATGACCTTCTTGGCTACGAGAAGTCCGAGGAAAGAGTACTCCAGCTGCTCCGTGGTGTGCTTAAGGTGTGTGCTACCAAGAGGCTGAAGCAGAACCCTTCGAAGTGTTCATTCTATCACCGGGAGGCGAAGTGGTGCGGACGCGTGATCTTCAAGCGAGGTGTGTGCCACGATCCTGGTCGGATCTCCGCACTTCAGAGATTAAGCGTACCCGTGACAGGTCAGGATCTCCAGCAATTTGAATGTGCCCTAGGCTGGATGAGGGTGTCCATCACAACGTGCTCACGCAACCGCTCGTGGACCTCATGGAGACGGTCTACCATGCTGCCGGAGGACGCACGCGGCGTCCGGTCTCCAAGTTCCAGCTCCTCGAAGTTGGCAGGTCGGAGGTGCTCACGGAGTGTCTCCGTGTATGCAAACAAGCAATGGGCAACCCAGTCGAGTTAGCCCATGTTAAGAAGGATTGTCGCTTGCCGGTCTTCACTGACGCGATTGAGTCGCACTGGGGAGCTGTGATCAACCAAATGCCACCCGACCACGTTGCTCACCTGTTTTCGGAACAACACCATGAGCCTTTGATATTTCTCAGCGGCATCTTCTCGGGAGCTGCACGCTCATGGGCGATTGTGGTGCGGAAGCGTACGCCATTATAGCGACCTCTCAACGCGCTGACTATTTGCTTTATCGACCGGGGGGATTTGTGCTCTACACGGACACCGGTACCTCCGGTTCATTTTTAACCCGTCTAGCGTGGTGTCCTCCGTGCCGAAGTACACTGCTAAAAAGTTGCAACGTTGGGTGCTTCTCTTAATGCCCTACGAGTAAGGGATTTGTGGTATCACTGGAGCCGACAACGTATGGGCCGATTTACTTTCTCGCTGGGGTTCCATACTGCCTACGATTTGCGCCATCCGTCTCGTTCCCTACGAGTACTCGCCGACGCTCAACGACGAGTTCCAGTGGCCTACGATGCCCGAAGGTTTGTCCTCTCAGCAAAACGACGTTCGCCTGGCTGACTTAGCGCTCACCGCTGATGCTCAGGGCGTCGTCCACCTCCCGGCCGGTCAAATCTGGATCCCCGCAGATGCTGGGTCTCGTCAACTTCGACTCTGTATTGTTGGCCATTTTGGTGTCGCTGGCCACCGTGGGCTCGACACAACCGTAAGCGCAATCCCCATGCGGATTTGGTGGGCGGACATGGTCCCGATGCGCAGTACCTTGTACGCCGCTGCCTCTACTGCGTGAGTGTAGTGGGGGGGCTCCCATGTCTCGACCACGGGGAGAAGCTATGCATGCAGAGCGTCCGAATGAACCCATCCACTGGGTTTACCATTTCATGCGTGCATCGACTGGCGACGACAAATACATTCTCGTGATCACGGATGACGCTTCAAAGTACGTGTGGTTCTTTGCAATTCCTGAAGCGACTGCGGACACGACTTACACGTGCTGATGGATTGGTTATCAGCTTTAGGCGTGTGCTTATCTTGAGTCAGCGACCAAGGCACTCATTTCAAAATTGAGGTGATCCAGTCATTGTAGCACGCTCTCGGCGAGCACCACCATTTTACCACGGCGCGGTGTCCGTGGGCTAATGGAACAGTGGAAGTCGTCATGGGGGGGGCGCTACGCTGTTTCCGGTCTTTACTGTCGGAGTGGAGACTGACTACACGAGATTGGCCCCGCCTTACAAAGATGGTGCAGCTAGCTCTCAACCACACGCCTGCTAAGTCTCTCGGTGATCATGTTCCGGTGACTGTTATGAATGGGCTCCCTGCGATGTCGCCGCTGGACGCCATATCTCTCCCCGTACCACTTAAAGCTACCACGCTTTCTGCTAAGTCTCTCGGTGATCATGCTCCGATGACTGTTATGAATGGGCTCCCCGCGATGTCGCCGCTGGACGCCATATCTCTCCCGTACAGCTTAAACCTACCACGCTTTCGGTGCTGACGTCGAAGCGCCCGGAGGTCTTCGACGCGGTGATTGAGGCTCTAGTCACTATGCACATGTCTGTGGCGCAAATTAGCCGCGCTGCCCGAACTAAAGAACGGGAGAATACACGCACTGCGGGCAGGGCGATGGCTCAATATGACATCGGCTACTATGTACTGTACGCGGACGTGTGGGCGCACACACGCGCTAAGCTACGGGTTAAATGGTGTGGCCCTGCTCAGGCCGTCAAGGCGGTGTCCTCCTGGATCTTTCGGTGAAGAACCTCATCACGTGAAGTGCACGCGTCAAGGCTAAAATTTTACAGTGATGCGACTTTGGACGTATCGGAGGACATGCTCCACCACATCGCTACCAATAGCGAAGGCCACATCGTTGCGGAGCTCCTCGACTCGCGTTACAGCGAGGCTGAGAAACGATTTGAGCTATTGGTGTCCTGGCGTGGTCATTCGAATGCCGACAATTCCTGGGAACCTGCTGCTACACTGCTGGACGGTGTACCTGTAATGGTTAACGATTTCGTTCGCGCTCACCGCCGCACTGCCAAAAGGAGGAAGCTAGCCTCTGCTTTGGGGTTGCAGACGTTGCTCACTGGTTAATCGCTTCAGGAGGGCGGTGTTGTTGCCAGCTGACCCCAGCAGCTGCTACTAGCGAGGTTGAAGCCCACTACCAGCAGCTACAACTTCAACCAGGACATACTGCACGACGACAAGCCAAGAAGCTCGGCGGCAAGACACGCGTGTCCTGAGGTACGAGTACGACGGCCAGGCACGCATTGCACTCGCAAGTTCATCTTCAACTTCAAGCTACTCCGAGGGTGACAACAAAGGCTCGCCAGAGCGATTTTATTTTTCTTGCGTTTAAGCTTTTCAAATTCATTTCTTCTGCGTTTTAATTTACGTTAATCAAATGCGAACAACACTTTGCATTTTCGGGATTTTGCGTTGTGTCTTCTTTCGATGATTCTCAGCTAAAACATCAAATATTTTCTGCCAATGTGCACCCGTGTCTGAATCGGGTGTCTCCTGACGCTCAATAACGTGACGTTCTTCCAATTCTGCCATGCATTAAGTTTGGAAGAGTCGCAGTTTCCAACTCGCTTCCGTTCCTCAGCTACCACGATGCGTTTCAGTTCAGGCCGCTGCTTTGCGCCGTCCTCGGACTGATTACGGGTGAAATTTCTTGCTTTTTCAGGATTCATTCTGTTCTTTAGAGCAGTGTGAATCGCAGCACGCTCACTAAAGTAGCGTTCGCATGTGGCGGTGTTCACTCCAATCGATAGGATGACTGCTGCCAGTTTCGGCAACTTGGAATATTTTCGATGATAAACTGCAAAGTTCCAAAACTAGCCGACATCACAATTAAATGTTTCTAGAGCGCTATCGACAAAAGTTCCTCAATACCATGCATGAAAATCGGCCGCTAAACGTTCAATTTTGTCCCGGTCAAAGTAGCGTCGATAATAGAAAATTCCATAGCCACACAACTTTTCTAAAATTCGTAGGCTATGCTCTTTCTTGTGGAAAGCCACAGACACATGAAAATGGAGTGGGTGAAGGAACAATCTTAATAACATTAAGGCTGCTCACATTGATTCCATCTATTCTCCACAAGGATTGTAAGACCCATATTATCAAAATCGCCCAAAACCCCACGCCCACGATATATCCCGATATGAAACCACAACATCCGCCAGCGTGCTTTCATCATGCTGCAACTTGTATGAGATATTAGAGAGTGGTCGAATGACTTCTTCAGCAGCAGATAGCTCACGCCAAAATTCCATATCACAAAATACTAGAAGTGCGTCTGGATATTCTTCATCATCTTTGTACTTGATTGCAAACGGATGCAAAGCGTTTCGAACCCGCAAAATCGACGCGAACAACCTTGCATGCTATTCCACCAGGTCTCACAAAGGTTGATAAATCCTGAAGATTTTCCGTATGTTATTGTTATTACAGCTTGAGCTTGAACTAGCCATTTCGTCGAAGATGCGTTCAATGTCACTGTCGCTAAAGATGCCTGCCTTGTAGGCCTACGAAAAGACGAGTTTAACATCGATTTGGCTAGATTGTTAATAGCCTGGGCAAAACACCTTATAATTGCCATGCGACGGTGCCGTAAGGCAAGTATCCGTCGAGCACGACCGCATCAACCAGCATTGTCGGTAATCACTGCGCCGATGAACACCCCTCGGCCTCAATATCCACCATTACGTTTTCCAATTGTTGTGCAATGGCAATTTCATCGTGTCTAGATCCAGTTCCAAATAGTCTGTAGGCTACGATAGTGCCGAACAGAGCGAACATACATCCCAACAAGTGTACCTTCGCGATGTTTTGTCAAACATCAGATAGAAATTTCAATCGCCCACCACTTTACGCTAATCTATTGTTGAGGACTCTAAATTGATCTTCTTCTTCCACAGTACATGTACTATATTCGACAAGAATAAGACTCATATCGTTTTGCTTTGGTAGAACTTCTGCTCTGTTGAGAAAGATAAACAATCGACAGATGGTTCTCTTCTCAATAAATCGGCCGAGTAAGCAATTGTCTGCTTGAAACTGGATAAGGAGGCGTTCGAAATTTTCCAATTCTTCATAAGTGAATACCTTGTTAAAATAGTCATGTTTATAACGTCGTCTTGTATTAGAACTGGTTTCCAATACGTTCTTAATCGAGCTCTCGAACCTGGAATTTGAATAAGTACTCTGAAGAAAGCCTCTAAGGATACTGGTGGAGGTTTGGCATTACCACGTTGAACAGCTTCGTGGTAATACTTGCATCGCTTCAGATGAGTGGGATAGTTTGTTGACCACCCTGAAATGATCGTCGGTGCTGGCGGGTTATCCTTTCGTGCTTTATCTCTATAAGCTGCGAGACAGTGCTTACATACGAGCTGGTACCTCCCTCCCTCTTAGGTAAACCTGTGTCTTCGACCTGCTGTCGCTCGTATCCTTGGTTTCGACCCATGGATTTTCAAGCGTGAGTGAAGAGGGGGGTTTTGCCGGCCACACGTTGTTGTAGGGAAGAAGTACTTGTATACAACAGCAAATCTGACCTGTAGTCTCCATCACGTATACTTGGTGCCACGCCGCTTTATCGTTCGGCTTTATGCGGCTTTTAATCATTGTACCTACAGCTTTATCTGCAAATCATGAAGGAGGCAAAAAGACGATAAAGCCAATTTGAGCGGCTTTATCCAACACTGCTCCAAATAATGGAACTATTGACCGTGGATAAACTCACATCACGTAGCGGAAAATGTAATGTATTACGTTTTCGCATCCCCTACACTAGATTCAAATTTGCTATAAAAAGTAGTGCCCACATACGTCGGCTTACTTTCCGGTAGTGACACATCAAATCGCATTTTCTTTTTAGGCTATATATGTTGCTTTTGGTTGTGCAAGATGTATTAATAGTAGGTAATCCAGATCGCGCGGCTGTAAGACTATCACATACTTCAAATATTTAAGTTAAAATTTCTTTTAAAAAAGAAAGCTCAATATTTCTCATACTGGGATGCCTTAGAATGATGAAGAGCAGCCTCAATGGATGAATCCGGATAACACGCGTGCCAACATTCTAAAGTATATATTCCAAAAATATTATGGAATCCGATAGAATCTAAATCAGGATGAACACTGCTAAGTCCCATGGCCGGCAGACAAATATTATACTCAGTACTGTTGTAGCGTCGTACCCTGCGCAGTTTTGTTGAACGTGTAGCTTGATATTATGGCATGGTACGCGAGTGTAGATGCGTCACATAGAAATGAGTTTGCCCTTGAACTGGGCAATACGCCTGCGCAACGTTCCAACTCGTGCAATATCTATTCCTACGGTGAGTGGAATGAAAACCGGACGTTGTTGACTTCAAGATATGGTAGAATATCGTGTCCGATCGGACCTGAGTGAAATGTCGATGAATACGAATGACCAATCATAAAAGATTGTTCCATTACCTCGGCCAATGAAACTTCTCGAAATTTCATATTAAAAAGTCGGACAATTCGGACATATTTTGTCCGACTAGTTCTAAAATATTAAATATGACCATACTAAACGAAAGTCAAAGTTGTATTGTAGAAATACCATGTCGGATCGGACAAACTATCGAATAAGACAGGTGTAGGAACACATTTGATAGGGCAAGTTGCAAATAAAATCGAACTTTTAAAGCCAG
>NBNE01001908.1:0-10539 GCA_002215365.1 Phytophthora megakarya | reverse complement strand
AAGCCGCGACCAGACACGCCGGGGACTCCCACAACGCCTGGAACACCAATCACCCCAGCTTCGAACAAGAGACGCCGCACGAGCCCGTGAGCGCATGCCTCATTGTAAGCTGTTGGCTATGCTGAATATATGCTGAATATATGTTGGATTGCGTTGATTGTGCTTGTTCATGGCTGGTTATATGTAAACGTGTCTATCAAAAACAGCTTGACCTCCAGACTGGTTTGCCTGCATGTACACAAACCCATCCTAGTGTGCATCTTGCCGCCTTGTTTCCGCGCTGAAGCCGGCCCTGTCAAGTGACTGCAGGCCTGTCTGAACGCCCGGAAATATCGTTTCAGCTGATTACTCGTCTGGATATATTTTTATCACTTGAAAATTGTATGGAGCGTAGAACACACTTAGACTCACCCGCAGCATGCAAAATCGCTAGGGGTGACCACCCATCTTAGTGTTTACGTTTTTGTATGGGAAGTTTGTAATTCAGAATTTTCGAAAATGAGGACTTGTTGGGATCCGTTTCTGTTCTGCGGGTGTCCTGTCAATTTCCGTGATACGTAGCATTATTCAGTTTCTCCATGCTGATTTTAGAGACACATGCAGCCTATATGCTAGTTTAGCACCCCTCTGTACTTACTCATTCTCTATCCTAGCACCCCTAAACATATTTTTATAGTGAAACCAAGTCTAATTACGCTGCATATGCACTTTAAGAGCGCCAAGCGGCTCCCGGTTTGAGGGGGTTAACCCCTTCGTTCCCGAAATTTCGGACCTCAAGAACGTTAGGTACGGTACTTGTATGTCGTATCATAAGCTCTATTAATTCTCAACAGTTTTTTTTAGCAATGTCGTAAGTTATACTACATTTCTAGCAGAAGACATCCACGCAATGTCGTAACTCACGTCTGACCGTGGTAGCTGCAAGACGTAGAGGTGTGCAACAAATCCAAACAGACGGTAAAAGACAAAACAAAAGGGCCATCAATTTAAAAAAGTGCATTATCTGCAAACACTCATCAAAACATTCCAGTCAGCTCATGTTGCTCAACACGTAGCCAGTATTTAGTCCTTGTTGCTGTCATTCCCGTTTTCGCCTCCTTCGTCGTCAGCACCTTCGCTACGGAGCTGAAGTTCTCTGGGCGTCTTCTTCCTTGGCCTGCTTCCTTTCCTGGGCGACGCAACACCACTTTCATCCCCAGTGTGGCTGGAATGCTCTGTCCACAGTTGAAATCGTCGTGTCAAATTGCGAAACAGGACTTCGTTTCACCCTTGTACATGTGCCTGGTTTTATTGCATAGCCAGCATTTGGCCGCATCCTGTGAGCAGCGCTCACAGAAGTAAGTGGTTGCGAACGCCTTTTTCTTCGGGTCCGTTCGAAGCAACGCGCAGACTTTGCACGAGCACTGACTGCGGTTTTGGACGTTACTCACTGTAACCGAGTCATCGGACTGCTCAACTGCATGTGTGAGGCGCACAGATGTCCGTCTTCGCTTCTGAGCAGTAGGTGGAGGGGTCACGACAACACCGGCATAGTCCTCAGCTTTCAGCTGAAGAAGTTGGTTTTGTAAGACGCAAAACCAGTCACCACGCTCCATTGCAGCATTACTAGCCAACATCGTGGTCTCTTTGTGAGAAATATACGCGTTGACCATGGCTAGATCAACAAAGCCAAGGAAAAGGCCTTTGCAGTACTTCGAGAAGCGAGTAGAGGTCTGCAGGGAGAATCGCTGGAGGCGGAGTTGATCGTGGACATCAACTCCGCCCATCCAGCGGTTGTATTATTCAAGGCTGCCGGGGAGGGAACCGTCTCCGCTCCTACACGCCTTACATTTCTCTGAAGCGACGACGCCGTCATGGTTGACCCGGTGCACAAGTAGTGCACCGATTTGCGGTCCCACCAGTGGAACGCCACCATGGAAGGGACCGCGGTAGACCGAGAATAGAGAAACGAACCACGAGGGACAGCAGCTGGTCGAGTCTCCCGACGCTCCCTAACTTGCTTATCGAAGCCCAGCCTATTAGTCATGATAGTGCCTACAACGTAGACTCCCATTGCAAGCAACTCAATCGCCAGTAGAATCGAAGAAAAAAAATCGATCGACGACCACGAGATGCCAGGTGTGCCAGAGTTTCGACTCGAGAACTACCGTCATATTCCGGATGGCGGCTGCCGCACCCGTCTTATGATCAAATGTGCTCACGACACCATCCTCTGCGTTCCGTTTACCAGCGTACATTTCGAAACTACATAGGCTGTTAGGTGTGATGTTCCAAGCAGTAACATACGACATAATAGAAGTCATTGAACTCACCGATGGCAGTAGGCAGTACGAGAATCGCAAAGCATAAACATTTTTGATTCATACCTGTGAGGTTTGTCAGGCATGAACATCCGCGTAGTGTTTCGCTTCGACGTTGACGGCAAGACGCCTTCATCCAACGAGAACACCGCGTGAAGTGACCATCCAGCAAGGAATCTTTGCTGTAGCTTGTCAAAAACTGGATGGAGTTTTTAAAGTTGATCGCGCGTGCGATCCGCCTCGTTATCTACAAAATGCAAGTCTCGAAAAATTACCTGGCAACGATTCCTTCCCATGTAACGGCCAAACGTACCCGCTGGAATGGCACCATCTTCGCTCATAGACCAATGAGCTGCGAAACGACGTTTCTGGGGGCACACCATACGGGCAATCAAAAGTCCAACGACATGTAGTATCTCGTGGGTTTGGTAGGGTACACCGGCACTAAGGCGACGCCGAATCTGCGTCAACGTCTCTCGATGTGGTAGGTCTTGTTGCGCGAACACTACTTGGGCCCTTCGTTCGACGTGTTGCTGGCTGTAGAGGTTTGTTTCTTCGTTGATAGTCACCCACAGCGATTTAGGAAAAAAAATAGAAGAACGTCAAAAGCGGTGAATGACACAGACTTCGCAAATCTGGTGCACGTTCTGCCTCCTCCATGTTCATTCCCAGATAGGGATCATCATCGACTTCTCCAGCACGTACACCACAATCATCACCTTCGTCAAATCCATCGTCTTCACTCTCTCCAGAGCTAAATGTTTCATAGTCGTCAAGGTTCTCGTTCTCAACGACGTAGTTAACATCATTCTTGATACGTGGTCTCAACACACGTACATCAGCTTGTTGTACGAGGTTAACTTCAGGAGAATCCTCTCTGGCGCCTTCACTCTCTCCACCGGACACATTTGAGAGCATTTGCAGATTTACAGCCAAGTCAGGCTGCGATTCCGCAGCCTCAAGTTCACTAGGTGAGACATCGAAGGCTCTCGACACTGCAGTCTGCGAGAGTTCCATCTCTGGTTTGCTCTCCGACCCAAAGAGCTGGTTCAGGGTTGGTTGTGACAGTTGAGCACCAGTGTCAATTTGCGGAGGCCGAGCGTTCTCCTCACCTGCGGTTTCATCGTTAGAGACGTCTCCACCATCCACAGATTCGTCTCCGTCCTTAGTCTCCTCATCTTCAGCGTCCCCTAGCAGGCCGGATTCTACAGCATGGACGACAACAGCGTCGACCCCAACAAATGTATTACCTCCATCAGAGCTAACATACCTCCAGTCAGTCTGGATACCACTTGGACGTCTTGATGTCCAGCCGACTGCACGAAGATGGCGCCACAAATGGCGGAAATCAATATCCTTCGCGACGGCAGCGACCGCGTCGTTCTTTCCGCAGGTGCTGGCTCGGATGCGTGCCATAGGGCAGATTCCAGAATGACTGGCAGTAGAGGTTGTGTTTTTTGGATCCGCGTATGTTGACCCGTATATCCTTCCCGCACCCTAACCCTGTTTTGTCTCTGTTCACTTTTGTGTTGGTCTCTCGCAACTTATATGCGTGTAAATGTCTTAATTAGAGTATCGCGTATACACGAAGGGGTTAAGCTGAAGATCCCAAGCATTGTGTGACACTGATGCGTCGTCGTGGAGAAGCGATACATGGAGAAAGTATTGTTGAGTGTCTCCTTGTAGTAGGGCGTACACATCAAAACCGCGTGCATCTGCAACATCTAGGTTACCTCATTGTAAATGGCCCACTGTACGAACCTGTGAACAAAGAAAAGACCATGGATTCATCAGCGGGAGATGTTATCAACGCACGTGCATCTACTACTACCGGAAACCCTGCTGAAAACGATAAATTTGAAGATGAAGACGACGAACAGTGATGCATCCGTGTTTGTGATAGGAGAAACAAAAGGAAGAAGACGCAGTGTTATGGATATATGTTTTATATTGTGAGTTTGAATAATGGAGGACGGTAAGAATTATTCGTGTGATTATCTTATTACGTTTCCATATTGTGTACGCTGTATGAAAACGATACAATTATACAAACGGCTTCGGTGGATGAACGCGCATTGGGGGCAGTTTGGAAATATGTCGTAGGGTTGATATAATCGCTGATGTAGGGGGTAAAGAGGGCAACCCTTTCGACGGTGTAGCCATTTGAAAAGATGTCTTCGAATCTTCTTCTCGCTAAAAACGAGATGGTCTTCTTCTAGTTCCTTGCATACCTCTACCTCTCTTTCTTGATCACTTTTCTTTATACTTTTGAAGTCGCGCTGCCCTCAATTCTCGAATAGTTAGAGGCTCCAAAACCAAAGTGGGGGAGGAACCGGCGCACTCTGTCTATCCACTCACCAATGTGCATGAAAATCTGAGGGCACTAAAGATGTGTTGGATCTTTGGTAGTTCCGAAGCTTGTGGGAGCAATGTATCCCTGTTGTCTGCGTGAATCGCCCAGTACAAGGTCGAATGTTGATGAGGTCAAGTTGGTCCAGACATTTCTTTAAGGCGTAGTTGTGAATTATAGTTGTTACACCATGAAAAATTGGATGCCGCAGTGAAGTTAGCGACTTTATCCGTGCATTATCCAACCGACCGTAGTACTTTCGATTTTTTAGATTCCACCAGTGCTGCATTCTAGTAAAGGTTAGCATGTCGCCATGTGACGAGCGTAGCCACCGTTTGAGCGCTGCATGATAGCCTTCCACGCGTGAAGTAGCTTGTATGCGTAAATGCGTCACCCTATCTGTCAAGAAATGTACGAGTCTTCTCTTCCAAACATCGAGCCAAATTTCGTCCACACAATCCGCTTGTGTTGGCGAGAGTTCATACAAAATTTTTCTTGCAGTTTCGTATTCTTCTTCCGTTGTAGCATTAATCACATTTTAAAAGGCATCACAAAATTCACGGTGGTTTGGAGAATCCTTCCATTTAAGGCAAATAAACTAGATTTCTCCAAATCAATAATTTTGGGAAAGAACGACTTGCATGAGCTTCTACATCCTTGACTACATGCCATACACAAAGCAATGCTGGAATTTCTGGAAATATATCTTCGAGAGCTTTAAGTAGAGCCAAGTCTCGATCAACAAGATTGACTTGAGGTAAATATATGTTTTTGGAAATGAGTATATCTTTCAGAACTTGGAGTGCGAACAATAAATCACCTTCCCCCTCACCTTGTAAATAGGCCTGTGCTACATGTATCGTCAGGTTCGTCCCTGTAACTCGTACGATATTCAGCAATGGCATTTTAAATTTGTTGGTTTTGTAAGTACAGTCGAGTAATAACACGTCTGGATTATGTTTGTAAATGTCAATTGTGGCTTTCGAAGCAAAAAATAAATGAGAGATCCGGTTGCTTGTATTTTCCCGAAGTGACACAAGTAGTTCGGTGTATAGAGAATATTTAAGAAGAACTGCGTGCGTGATATCCCTTCCAAGTTTGATTCGAAACATTTATGGCGCTGATTATAAATATCTTGCGATTTCAAACTGATATCAGGGTTCGCAGCAACTATTCGAGCTAGCGATTGAGAAACGCTAACACCGGTTTGTGCATCTGCTTCAATAGGATCACGGAGTAGTGTCATATCCATTTGTCGGTGTTTAGATGCGCCGACGCAGAAATGGATGGAGCATGGTTGTGGTTGGTTTCAGATTCACGAAGCTCTATTTTCCATTGAGAATGATCCTTACAATTTCGAAATACGTTTATTCTCATCGGGCAG
This sequence comes from Phytophthora megakarya, assembly GCA_002215365.1. Taxonomy (NCBI): domain Eukaryota; phylum Oomycota; class Peronosporomycetes; order Peronosporales; family Peronosporaceae; genus Phytophthora; species Phytophthora megakarya. The sequence goes on along the minus strand of NBNE01001908.1, from coordinate 4,505 downwards.
TCGCATTTTCTTGAACTTGCATTGGGTCGTCTTTTCGTATTTCCACGAGGTTTGTAAGTTTTGCGTTGGCCTTAGGGTAGTGTACGTTACACTAAATTTACATTTCTTAACCAAACGGGTGGTGATGAAGGGTCACCTTGGTTTTTGGGCGTTCACCCAGGAACAAGGAGACGCACTTGTGCCACCTCAAGCGTCAATATTTGCGAACAAGGTACTTAAGAAGGAGGTCTCCGACTTGGACAAGAAGGTAAAAAGATGGCTTGTAAATAATGCTGGTCGACAGATTCGAGATGCCTGGATTTCTCTTTCCAGACAAGAAAAAACAAAATATTTTTATGCAAATCAAGACCCTTCATTTAGTTTAGAGGAGCTTGAATCAGGTATTATGGATGGGAGACAAGATCGAAGTATCTATCCAGTGATGGAACAAGCAAACGTGGAAGAACCGCTAGTTCTACAAGAAGAGCCGAGGTCGCTTCGTCGGATCAATGAAGACACCAAAGGACATCTAGACATGATTTCAACATACAGAGGAGCGTTACGTCAAGCATCGCTATTAGCCGAATTATTATCTATGGCCTTCTCCATCAGGGACGGGTAACCAGCAGAAGTAGCGAGGGCTGCTGCGTCAGTCACGAAATATATGGCTGCACTAATGTGCAATATCGTTCCCGAGTCGCAGCCGCGAACAGCTTTTGTTAATTGCTGAAGACGTTGTTAATAAAATGAAGGCAACACCAGGTCAAGCTACCATGGATGATGATGACGAGGCTGAAGCTGCAGGGCTTGAAGCCGTTTTGGATGCAACAGTTGCTGGTAGAGCTCTCACAAATCATACCAATATGGCAATCCGTACCAATTCACCGTTCGAAGATTTGTACGAAAGCAAGACCGACGTGAACGCGTACACCTCTCAGCTGTTGAAACCGTGCTTTTGGATTTACGATAAAAGCGAAGCCTCGAGCAAAAACAGAAACAAAAGAAAGACATAGAGAAAAACTAAACGTTTATCAAACTAATCGCAATTCAATACGTATGTTTTGATGTGGATTTTAATCCGCTCAAAAGTCCTGATTCTGTTCTTGGGTGGTGGACCCCAACACCTGGGTGGTGGAGAATAATGACTCCCCTTCAGTCAGAGGGAACAACACTGTAGAGTAGTGGTAGGTTCGTTTATGTAATGAAAATTTCAACAGTCGCACCCATGTCTTGTCCATGCAACGAGTGTTACAGGTGCAACGTGTTGAAGGTTTTTTGACCAATTGTTTTGGAGTCAATAATGCAGTTGAAAAACTGAACGTTGGACAACATCATTAGATAACATTGTTCGACATGGTAGTGTATCATAATCAAATGTTTTCAGTAAAACATGTATTTAGAAAAACTATTGGGAATTGTTTTACTGAAATTTGGTATGGTTGTCCTTCCAGTACTTGCGTACTTTAGCATCCTGTTCCTGAATGTACTTGTGTTTGAGAACCCTAACTTCTGAAGCCAATGATGAGAGAGGTTCCCACGAGTCTCGCCACACTCTCGCTTTTGTTAAGCAGGCGCTGTTTGAGGCTTTGGTCAGCTATGTGCTGGTGCATGTAGCGCAAACTTAACGTAGTGTAGCCAAATGCTTAGAAATAACCGCTGTATTAGCTGGCAGTTTGACCAGCTTCTTAGCTCTAGCGTCGTAGAACTCTGCCAATGGCGATGAACTCTCTCTTTCACAATTTGCACCTCCATGTTAACGGTTTTGCTTCCTACCGTTCTCCATTCCTTCCGGGTGTCCCTGGGCTTGTCCCTTGTTTCGCGTGGACTCTCCCCCCTGTGAAGCAATTGGCGCTGTGGATTCAATGGATATTGCTCTTGCGTCTCTCTGCTCCGATTATCTTCCACGGGTCCCTTCTTCCATAACTGCTCTAGCTCTTTCAGACTGGTAATCGTTGATTGCTGTTTCGGAAGTTGCTCGATATCTGCTGCCGATACTGTTAAACTGTAGTGCGTCTTCCAGAACGTATCAGATACGGTACATACAGTCCTGATATGCCCTGTTCCACAAGAAAAGCATGGAGACGCAGCATTTCTGCTAAAAAGGTGAACTAGAATTTTTGCGCCATCCCAGTTAATAAGTTCGATGTCATTAGGAAAGTGGGGCAGTGATCGCTTCGAAAGAAGATATCCCAAGTATCCGTTTGAGGAATTTGTCCTGTTGTTGTTGGTTCTTGCCAAGTATGGTATACACCATCGAAGTGCTGCTGGATGTACGCATCAATCACCGATTCATCTAAGAAACGTGACAAATTCAAGAGCCGTACATGGTAGCGGTCTCTGGCTAACTCATTCCTTATTCCATCAGATCCTACCCGCCGGCTCCACACAATTTTTGATCTCTGGTCATTTTCCACTGGTGTCGCCTGTTCTTCATCATGCACATTTTTGAGTGGGAATTTTCTGTTGCGAAACGAAAGTATCTTTAACTCCTTGCTCCATTGAGTAGCCATCTCTCGAGTCCAAAAAACACGTACACCGCATGTTGACCCTGGCATTGCATATGTGCTTTGCTTCCTGGAGCATAGCTGTGACTTTTGCTGGATCATTACTACCAATGTTAATGCCACATAGGAATTCATAAGTAAGGCTTTTATTGTATGAAACTACGGGTAAATCTTGAATTCGGGATACAGCTTCAAAATTAAATCACATTCAACTTGAGCTTTGATGGTGTTCTGAATTTTTGTACCCTTGAGGAGCGCAAAGTTTTTTCAAGAAGTCTGTTAACCTTGGACATAGTATTGTCCCTTCCACTAAGCCTTGATAATTGTGCTCTCTGTCGCTGTAGGCTTCCTGAGATGACTGGGAATCTATAACGCATCTCACACGTTTGTCGGAGCTCTGTAATTTGCTCAGCCGAATACGCGCTTTGAAGAAAGCGATATATCGATGACGGTCCTTCTAATATCTCCTCGTCGTCTTCCTTGTAACCATTGGCTTGCTCTGGAAACAGTCGTTTTGACCATGGGTTGGCTGCTGGAAGTGATTTCGCTTGTACGGATTTCACCAGAACGTCTAACATTGCACAGAGCGAACTTCGCGACTTGTAAATTTCCCTGGTCAACGTTTGCATTCTGGGTTTCGATTCTCTCGAATCACTGTGGCCTTCTTTTAGATCAAGAAAGAACAACTTGTACAGGAGTTCCAATTCATCGTCTTGTAGTTGAGTGTATCGGCGTCTCCCCGGGGGCAAAACTTCATCCGTCTGTTGCTCGTACACCATTTCAAATAGATCTTGCATGAATGCCGCTTCACTCTCAGCCTCCAATGCATGCTTCAAAGTCTGGCCCTTGAGCTAATCCACCAAGAAAGAATGCATTTCCACAAATGTAAACGCTTCTGCTTCGTCGTCATCATGTTGTAGACGATCTTCCTGCTTTTCTTCAGTTGCCTCTTCCGTTATATCTGGTTTTGGTGCATGCGCTTCCGAGCCAGCACCTTCCCAATCCTTGTTGTCCTGGTCCACGATTCGTGTTGTCTTCTCCCCTCTCGATCTGCTGGCGACCTGGCCCCTGGGGCTCTTCTTCCGTCTCCGCTGACCGTCCCATGTGACCTTTGATCTCCTTCTCATGTGTTTCGTTCCTGTCAGGTGGCACCCTCGGTGACCTAACCCCTGGCAGATCTCCGTTGCCCACCATGTCTACGCTTGCAATGTTCTCCTGGAGTTTGCAATATTTCGAATACAAGGAATTATACTAAATTCAAGTCTTTCTCTGTTGCATCTCCTTCGCTGTTGCTCTGTACCTTCTTCTGGACAAGGCTCCTCCCAATCACGACCTCTCATCGCGGCTTTCGCTGTAAATTCTGAAGTGTTTGCTTGAATTGTGAATAGCAGTGTATTATGGTGTGGTAGACGTAATGTAGCCATGTTGGATGATAAGTCATTGTGACAAGTGAAATAAGTTCAGGATTTACGTTGTATGTCATTAATGACGAGATTTTTATTCTACTGAGACGTACAGTAATTCTTCTTCTCGACGTCTTGCTTCGTTTCCCACGCCGAAGAACCGCATCACGGCTTCCCGGGTGTTCGTGCGCTTCAGCTTTTTGACAAGGCGATCGTACGCCACGTTCGTAGCTGTGCGCACCGCTGCTTCCTCTTCAGCTGAAGACCAAAACATTGCGATTTGTGCCGAAGGAACGGGACTAGATGGAGTCAAGTCTACTGAAAAATTCATCGATCTTCGGTCTTGCTCGTTGTTTGGAGTCAGCAGCATGTCCAAGGTGAGTCGAACTGCATCGTACTCACGAGTTGGTTTGCGTGAAACTTCTGCGTTGCCGCGAATGGAACATGTTGGAGGATGGTTCCCACCGAACCGAAGTGGTTTGAACGGCACAAAGCCCTTGCTTTCATCACGACGAGGCTGGATTGCCACATAGGCTTGAAGAGAAAGTTTGACGTTGTGCTGGGGATCAAATACTCGCGCGATTTTGTTGGGCTCTACGTCACAGCACATTGCTTCCAG
>NBNE01001907.1:0-10540 GCA_002215365.1 Phytophthora megakarya | reverse complement strand
TACAGCTTCCTCCACAGTGCACCAAGTTCTTGCCCATGACTGCCAGCAACGGCTTCACACGCTCGAACTCTTCCTTCTCACCGCCGACCATGAATGTCAACGTGCCATTCTGAGCACCTGCCACTCCACCAGACACCGGAGCGTCCACGAACGTCGCTCCAAGGTCGTGCAACTCCTTCGACAGTTTCTTGGTGAAGATAGGGTCGATGGTGCTCGAGTCCAAGAGCAAGTGTTCATTGCGCAGAGCTTCGTGCACACCGTCTTTCCCGAGGTAGACACACTCGACGGTGGCGGTGGACGGCAGCATGGTGATGATGGTGTCGCACTGTTCAGCCACCTCCCGGGCATTGGCCGCAGCCTTGGCGCCCTGGTCCACCTGCTTCTGTACGTTAGCAGGCACGGGGTCGCACACGACGAGCTTGTGTCCGTGCTTGCGCAGGTTGTCAGCCATGCGGCCTCCCATTTTCCCCAGACCGATGACTCCCACGCATTTTTCAGTCCTGGCGGAAGTCAAATAACGGATCAAATGCGATGCTAGTGAAGTACGGCGGCGCTGGTGGAGCTGGAGCACGCAGCGGTGAACTCGCATGGCGCCGAAGGGAATGACACATTCATCGACGAACTTCAAGATGGAGATGGCTACATATCGATGATGACGTGGACGGAGTACAGTGTTCCGAACAAATGCTCGGATCTACAATTACATATCTTGATAAACCGTATAAGTGACAGTTCAAATTTGATATTGAATGTTCGGGTAAGTACCTGTATAAATGGATATACTGTTCATATTTAATATTAGGATGTGTAGTTATGTTGAGGTTTGTCATTGCATCTGAAGCAGATTAGCATCTAGGCTTGAATCTGAAGACGAACAAGAAGCAGACGAACTAGGAGAAGACGAGCTGATAGACAACAAAGAGGACAACATCCACGCTGTAGTTGCATCTTTACAGTTCGTCAACATAGCAACTCTCAGTCTCACACACGCAGTCTTTCTCGTCTTATCGGTTCTGTCTAGGAACTTGACCAAAGCAGCTCTCCTTAGTTGATGACGTCCACAAGAAAGTCGAAGATGTCCGTGTTCCTAATGGCCGTCTGGATGTCTTCCTTCTGCAGCGTCCGCCGCTTGTTCTTCTCCGAGTAGCCCCACGAGCGCAGGGTGAGCTCCAGAATGAACATCTCGCAGGCCTTGGCGAACAGCACGGGCGCCTCGGCGCTGATCATGCGCACGTCCTCGTCCGACTTCATGATGCGCTTGATGCGAGCCAGTGGCAGGTCGTTGTGGTTCTTAAAGTCTGTCACATACAGTCAATACGTCAGTGTGCATTGCTACCAAGGACGCTGCTCGGACTGTACGGCACCTTGCTCGCTGCCGACCTCGAGCTGCTCCATCTCCAGCAGCTGCTTGGCCCAGAACGACTTGAGCTGCTGCTCCATCTGCAACTGGTGCTGCGCCTGCTCGGCCTCCGTGAGTTCCACCACTTGGCCTTCCATTGCTCCTGTGTCTGGCACTCGACTCTTCAGAATGCGTTCCGTTTCCTATTTTGTAACCACTATTTTCTATGCACTACTTTGAATATATATTCGGGACTATTTATTTGAAGGGACTATTTTTACTGTTACTGTATACTATACAGTGTATAGTATACAGTTACAGTCAGTAAAAATTGAACAAGTGGAAACTATTAGATGAGATTGAACTGTTCACCATAGCCATTTTTAATGTACGTAGTGCATAATTTCATGAACACTAGCGAACTATTTGCTGCGTGGAACCATTTCCAAATACTTTACTTTTAGGAGGTTGTGCTTCGTTGTCGCGACATCGAAAATATTGAAGTTGGTATCCTGGTCCCTGTTTCCTTGTGAGTATCATCTAAGCTCTTAGTACCAATGCTAGTGTCTTTCCTCATAACGTCGTACATATTAATACATGTAGTTTGGTAGCATAGCATACTCCGTTTCGCAAAAGTTGTCCTCCTGACAAATATTCACGTAAATCCATCAACACCGTAGTCATCAATCTTGTGTCCACTCATTTCTCTCTGTTAAGACCAAAGCGCGAACGGGTTAGTAAAGCCAAGAATACAACAATTTGTAGTGACTTACTCGCATATTGGCACGCAGACGCTGTAGCTCCATCTTCTTCTTATCAATGGTGGGAAGGGGCTGTTGGTGAGAAGTCCGACAGCGGTGATCTGTAGTTGGACCTCCTCGTGGAGTTACTGCAGGTGACGGTGATCGAGGCTCCTCCAGATGCAATGTGTACACTTGCTCCACCACAGAACTATGTGTATTGTTTACCAGCTCATCCTGGTCACTGGATACCCAGGGACTGCATTGATCCATGGCCAAACTGGTGGTGCTGATTTCATGATTGTTTGAGGGAGAATGTTTCACGGTCTTCTTCTTTCGAGGCTTTGATATTCTTCTCCTTGATGCTGAACTTGCAGATTTACTGCGACCAACTGTTGCTCGCAAGAAATTCTTAGCCGTAGTTTCCGGGTGTTGCCTGGTGGACTGTACCAGTTGTACCGCTGCAGGTTCATCGGAAGAGTGGGTGAATTGAACAGCAGTATTGATCACGATACGCGTGACGGGCTTAATCGACGTCACAATAATACGTAGAACATGCCCATACAACTGAAAACGAACAGATCAGTTTCACCATGTTACAGGACCTAGGGGCGAAAGCACTTACATCGCTAGGTCTGCAAAGTCCTGTAAAATACAAGAAGGGGTTAAAATATCGAGATGAAGCTGGGCCTTGTGCTGGCTGTGCGTTGTCGAACAGTAAACAGTTTTCATCGTCCACCTGCACATGTTTGACATTTAGTAAAGTTGTCAAACAAAAAGTAGGTGAAGCCTTACCGTGAGATCATCCAGTATGATCGTCTTGGGGGAACTAACCGAGGTATCTGTGAAAGACGCCTGGAATTTCCAACCTGTCAAAGGCTCGGGGTTCACCAACCGCAATTCCAACATGTAGAAAGATAGGTCGTCGGATTTTGGTACACGTGACGGGTATTTTTTCTCCGTGCCAAGAGTGTGTTCGACCTCGTTCAATCTTGATTGAGGTTGTACGTTAGACCATGGTGTCGCTGGGTCGTGTTGGTTCTCTTTGGTTTGCTTTACGTTGCTTGATGGTGGGCGTTGTCGACACTTTTTGCGCTTAGTTTTGGGAGCATGTTGTGCATCAACGATATTGTTGATTGAAGCAGGACCGAACCAGTTTTTTGGCTGGTGATCCGACGAAGCTGAACGACATCTTGCGCTCAAATGTGCTCTGCTCTTCTTTGTTTGCAAACTTGCTGACGTTAATGGTCTTTTAGGTGGTAGTGCGTTGTGCTCTGTAGCAGTGGTCAAAAGCACTAAAAGCAACAGTAACACCGATATTATATCAGGAGAGCACAACACAAAGGCTCACTGCTATATAGGTTACCTGCATCTTCGTTTACTTGATTATTCACGTATCTCTTTTTACATTGATTTTCATTCGCGATCGCCTCGAACTCGTTACGATCATTGTGTGTGCGTTCATCCAGCAACTTGAATCGAGTCACCTGCAACGTTCACAACTAATATCACACGTCATCAAACATACGACGCCGTGCTTACCTCCCGAATCGAGGAACTTCCTTGCTCTCCCCAATTCACAGCAGACTCAATCTCCTATTGCGTAACATAGCAGTTAATGTCCAAAAAACTGTAACATCGGCTATAAACTCTCAATGTACCTGCCAGGTGTCCTGCAAAAGCTGCTCTGCACGCTGTTGTTTGGGCTCAATCCAGTTGTCTGGAAGTGAATCCCTTGATATTTCGTATGGTTTTCTCCTTCCAGTACTAGGTCGCACTGGCAAATGTCCTAACTTCTTTGCGTATTTCTCATCGCGAGATGTGTTGGGTTGCGATCTGTTCACCTTGTGTAAGTTTGCATGACTTTGGTAACGTCGTGCCGCCATTTCACCCTTTATGGGTTTTATTGTTGGCAGGAGAGAAGTAGGCTTCTGGGTTTCTACAAGTTCTCGAAAATGCTCGGACGACGCAATTCGCGGCGTTCCCAAACTTTTCGACTTGGACAGCAACTTGATCGTCCGATCCAGAACTTGAAATTTGGCCTCAATGAGACTACAAGACATCTTCGACGGCCTGGATCGTGCGACGGCCTGACAATCGTGTAGTGTAGTGTAAATGAGAATGAATTGCAAGACAAGACATCCTGAACATACCATGCTGATATTTTTGTTCCTGTTTCATCCCATCTCGGAAACTCCTTACCACTTTTTCACTTTACTGTGCGCAATTAGTCAAAGCTCAGTTGGATCGAAAGTATCAAAAATGAGGCCTGGTTGGGACTGGTTCTTTCGCGAATCATCAATACTGCAGTGAATACCAAAGCTGCTTGAAAAGCTCAGGATTGGCCTTCCCGCGTTAGGTTGTCGAATGTCCCGTGCCGAATCACTGGTATTATCAGCAAGAACAGGGGTGGCTACGTGACGCGGTTGCCTCCTCCAAGTCTCTCGTGCTTGATTTTCAAGTAGGAAGGAAACGAGCAATTCCTTTTGTCTATTGTCCTCTTCCGACAAAGCTCTCGTTTGACCAGCATTATGCGCACATGCAAGCGGCATGGAATCATCCTGCAAATAGGCAACAAAGCAGTGGAGTTAGCTTCGACCAATGGAGAATACATATCTATTTGAATGTGAACGTACCGCAGCAATAGCGTTGACATCAGCTCCATAAAGGACGAGCAAGTACGCGATGGGAAACAAGTTCTTGCAGCACGCAACGTGGAGAGCGGTATACAGATCAGACTTTCGTTGCCAATTGACATCGACACCAGCATCCAGCAGAAATCGAATTAGTGGCTGTGTAGCATCAGCACTCTGCAAACTATCGACGTTTTCAACGACCGTATGGAGAATATCTTTCATGGAACTCTGCTGAATATCAAAGCCGTTCAAGAGCATAAACCGAAGAACATCCAATCTTCTCATCGTGCAGGCGTCACGGAACATCCGCACGGCGTAAAAGATCAGCACCTGACCCTAGAAAACATGGCAACAGCAACTCAAACCTAAACGTCATTACGCGAGCTTGTGATTGTACACCTTACCTCTTCAAGATGCTCCACCGCACACTGCAGTGCACGCAAGTTCCCATTGTGTGCGAACTCAACCAGCAACTTCCCGTTGGCCACCAGGTTAGCAGCAGATTCAGGATCGCGTTCACGCAACTTCTCCAGTCGCTTCATCTCGTCCAGCGGACTTTCCACGCAACGGAATGCCATGATGAATAATGGAGATCACGTAGATTTAGTTTGGGGTGGCTCTTCAAGTGATTTTCTACGGATCGGACTAGCACACTTCATATAATAGGACACTTCGGACTTGGACAGAATACCGTATGAACTTCGCTGCTCGTCGTCCCTGACCAACGATTTAGCCCTTTTAGTCAAGTTCAACATATTCGTATCCTGTTGCAGTTATTACCGGCGCAAATTCAACACGTTCTCTCCACGTGAGTGATACAGTCGAATTAATCCTGGGGTCATAGGTAAATCCATCGCAGTTCAAGAATTAATTGGCAGAGGAACTCCCGCTTTGACGTAGTGAAACCACGCTACTTTAATCTCGAGCGGTACCGCGATGCCCACGTCAACTTCAACACCTATTCAATAACGGGAAGCAGTGGGCACACTTCGAGTTGCAGGATTTCGAATGGATAACTTCAGCTTGAACCCTGTTCATTGAACAGAACGGAGACCGCGTTGAAGTGGAGTTCCAGTGGGAACTCCGATTCCGTCTCCATTGTTGCCATTCTTCAATTTGCTTCAAGACAAGCACCTCACCTGCTCTCATCGACTCGCATTGGAAGATGAAGGATTTCGAGCAAGGTTACGACTTGCATGGTTCACCAAAACCCGGTACATGTAGTATTCAAGGCATTGAGGACAAGTCGACTCCTTCACACCCATCACTTTGGCTGGTGTTGGCGATTTCGATGCCTCGGATGGCGATCCAAATGGCTTGGGCAGCACAATGGGCTGCACTGGGTCCGTATCTATCCACGATGTTGCCAAGGTACGCTGTCCAGATCACCCAATTCATTGGACCCATTGCCGGCGTACTTGTCGCTCCAAGTGTTGGTGTCTTCAGCGATCGGAGCACCATGAAAATGGGTCGCCGTCGGCCATTTCTCATCGTTGCTGGAATCCTCAGCATCATTTGCTGGATTGCAATGGGGTACACGCGTGAAATGGGCGAAGCACTAGGGGACCATGGTGACGGAACGGAGGGTGAAGAGACCGATCGCACGTGGACTTCGATTCTCACCGTATTTTTCTACCTTTGGATGGACATTACAGTTAATGTAGTGCAAACCCCAGCAATGCTTCTCGTTGCCGATTTTGCTGGTGACCGACAGACAACGGGAGCTGCTCTAGGTCAGGCGTGGGCTACGCTTGGTGCGATTCTCATTGCCGGGTATATCGAGTTTTTCGGAGCTGCCTACAAGTCCCTGCATTGGTTCATGGGAATGTTGTCGGTGACAATGTTCATCTGTATTGGAGTTGCTGTCATCTTCGCGAAAGAAATTCCACTCTCCCCGAGTTTAGTGGATGCTGGATCATCATGTACCCGAGTCGGACATGCATTTGCATCTGTATACCACGGAATTCGAACTCTTCCTTCAGTCCTCGCGGTGTATTGGGTAGCCTTCTTTTTTGTTCAGTACGGATACACGGCTTACAACGGGAACAAGGGACAATTCTTCGGCTTGGAGGTGTATGAGGGAGTGTCTGAAAATGCTGATAGTTGCAATCCATGCAGTGAAGCACAAGACGCATACAACCATGGAGTTAGCGTTGCTGGCGGCCGTGCCGACCTTCTGTACAATGTGGTTGGATATGTGTGGGCCTGGGGTATGCCGTTCATGGTTCACAAGATCGGCGTGAAGTGGGTACTTACAATTTCAACAGTACCTCAAGTCCTGTTTGTCGCCATGGCATGGTTGGCAAATCCCGGCTTCAATATTTTTGTGGTTGCCATGTCTGGTATCACACATGCAGTTTGGTTTGCACTCGTTGTCCCTGCTATCATTCATGTGTTTGGAGAAGAGGAAGAGATTGGTGTTTATGTGGGTGCTCTAAATTCTGCGAACTGCTTTGGACAGCTACTCAACTTCGCGATTGGAACAGGGTTGGTGCAAACGTCTCTCGGATACAAACTTCCGGTTTTTATCGGAGGTATTGCCAGCTTCTTCGGTTTCCTAACGATCTTGATCTTCTTCAAGATGAAGATGTACAGCATGTAATGAGCTTACACGTAGTTGTAGTTCGTACGTTCTCAGTATTCAGTAGTGTAAGGATTGTGAATGACGTTTTCAGTTCGCTATTTTTTCAGTTCGCTATTCTTCGAGCATGTCTTAATACTAGTAGTAGTAGTACACACAAAAAATAATTGTCGTGAAGCCCACGATCATCACGATGAAAAACGTGGCCTTTGCTTTGAGAGAGGGTATGTACAAACTGCAAGATCCAGTCTGCAACTTCTGCTTCGGCAGGACGGACATCGTACCAATCGATGAGCTGACTGCATTTTGGTGGAGCTCTAGTAATTTTTCTAGTCGACTTTGTAGACGAGACGACCACGTGAGTGTTGCTTGTTTACGGAGGCAGCGTAGTAGTGGGGTCCCAGTCCAGCGTGACGATGCAACCTACGCTCATTGCGACCAGGGTTCGGTAGTAATGCGATTTTCGGGTAGTACGCGTAGTAGTGGGGTCCCAGTCCAGCGTGACGATGCAACCTACGCTCACTGCGACCAGGGTTCGGTAGTAATGCGATTTTCGGGTAGTACGTACATGTACTAGTACTAGCGGGGTCTGGCATATCCAACTAGTACTAGTTCCAGTAGATTGGAGGCTTGGGAACTAGTAGTACTAGTCTAGTACTATAAACAATATTAGTAGTAGATCTACTACACTAGTACATGTACCCATGAATCAATGTGGTTTGGGAGTAGCGTTAAAGTTACTATATGCTCCTTTTGCATTTCTCCATGTGCTCAACCCCCTTGCGGTTATGGCGGAGAATAACTTGTCGCGAGCGTGCTCGTTGTCTGTGTGCGTCCGAAGGGAGCCCATGACCAATGGACCGATCGAAAATACCTGTTCTTGGAATGCTGTGGAACACCATGACTCAACCAAGCACGCGCAAGTTTTACGAGGCCTCCACTCGCCAACAATTTTGTTTTTCAGCTTGGTTGTCCACAAGTTATGCTCCAGAGTAAGAAAAGAGTTTCGTGAAGTTCTTTGAACTCACTTTCCAGTAAGTCTTTTGTTCGGTTTTGAAGTTGTCATAATGTTTTCCAAGACGTCTGCGTGCGCCTGTTGTGAAGGAATGGCCACGTTCTGGTCTCCAGTGTTGTCAAGAAGGAAGTCTCGGAAAGCTAGTGTTGTTAGTGTGGTGGAACGGGATCAGCATAATCCTTGAGAATGCTGGATCCGTCTTGCCACTATATAGGACACCGACTATAGGAGGGGGTACTCCTGTTGATCTGTGATCAGCTGAACTTCCTCACCTTGTATACCCGTCGGTAGGGCTGGATCTTGCTCCTCCGGTAACTGCAGGAGAGGTCCAAGTGTTGAAGATCTTCAATGTCTTGGCGAGACGCAGGGATGTGGTGAACAGCGCGGAAAGTCTTCGCTCTGCTGCCAGGTAAGTTGATCTGGGGTCCACGTGAGTAGTTGAACGTGGACCACTGGTGGCGGATCTTCGATCCGGCCGTGTAGGTTGCCTTGGTGTGTTAATTGGGGTTGATCTTGCGATCCCTTTGAGTTGCTTGAAGTCTCCTACGACTGGATCTCGGGGGAGTTGAGAGCTCGATGAATCGATGAATCACACGGCCAAGCACTAAATGCCGTGGATCCGGAGCTTGCACGTATAGAATAAGGATTATGTGGTTGGATCTGGACAATAAATTATCCAGTTATCCCAACTAATCGAAAATACAATATTCCTAATACGAGATCACTGTGGTAAAGTGCGATCGAAATCTCACGAGGAAAGCAACCTCGGCTGCCAGATCGCGAGAAAGAGACGGACCAGACGACAGAAATCCCACTCTAGACCAAGACATCAAGACGTTCAAGATCTGACGTGCGACAACATCGGTGAGTGATGGGGACTACGGATGACCCAAGATCGACTACAGATGACCCAAGATCAACCCGACAGAATGATGGATGGCGACCCACCCATATTGTATCGTGAGAATGCCGAATCGAGGAAGTTCATGGGGCGAAGTCGCCATCAATCGACAATCCTGAACTATGGCCGACCGACGGACCGAGATCGAAGGAGAACGGCTACGTTCGGCGCCCCATCAATCACCGATAAAAACCTGCGAGGGATACGCAACCCCAGATCTAAACAAGATGGCGATCCGGAGCCCTGGGAAGGAGGCGGGATGAGATCGCCGGGAGGCAGTCGGCATGCGCTCCAAGGCGAGCGGCGGCGATGGAAATCACCGCCCGACCGGCGATGGCCCAAGAGTCCGGGGCGACGTTCCTGATTGAGATCATCGATCGTGGTCACAGATCGAGGATGATCGGGGCGTGACCAGAATTGCTGATCGAGGTTAGATCGAGGTCGCCGATCGCCAATCCCAAGATAAGGTATGTATCCAGATGTCAGGTAATCGTAGGAAAGCAGCTGAGGATGGGTTAGGAAACATAGGGATGAAAGTAAACAGACTCGAATTTGCTCTAAGCCACACAAGCGTCCGCCTTCACCTGGAATCATGGATTATTTTGGCCCCTCAAGCGCGTAGACGGTAAGGACATAGGATCTAGCGTAGCGGTTAAGTCTGGATAATATATTGGCCAGCTTTGCCCTACCTAGTGACTTGTCCTCAAGTGTTAACAACTGATCGGAAGGCATGGATTGCTTGGCCTGAAGATCACATCGGATCTCAACTCTATAAGTTCCCCGCTATTGGAAGCGGCAAGCAATTACAAGGAAGGAGCAAGATCTCCGTGTTTGGACAACCCCAAGACCTGGATCGACAACCAGGCAGCTCGATCGGGACTCAAGGACTCGTCAACGACCGAGATCAACCTAAACGAGGTAGAACGAAGAAGTTCCGCGCTATCTCAAACCTCTGCGCCTTATCCGTTTCGGATATACATCGACCGAGTCACCCAGGAGAGCGTAATCCGCCCGCCGCCGTCGGGTACACAAGGTGAGCAAGACACAAGCCAGATCACGGATCATCGGAGGACCCCCTTCGTTAGTCGGTGTCCGGGTGCAAGTGGTATCGGGAACCGCGATCACAAGATTTTCACGGATTCCGCTTCGCCACATCACCTTGTAGAGTCGATACATGTCTTGATCCGAGGTGTCCGTAACGCACTAAGTGTAGAGCAAATAAAGAAACCAGCCACTTGTGCCCAATGATGCAAATTCGATTCTCCGTTATTCTTATGTCTTTGATCCTGGTTCGTCCCATCCTCTACTACCTGGATCCACCTACCTTC